>BRDA01058183.1:0-20032 GCA_036984385.1 Crenuchus spilurus
CACTCCAGGACCTTTACAGAGCCACTCCTTCACTGCCCAAGCAGTGTATTTGGGATAATTTTCATGCTGGAAGGCCCAGCCACGTTTCATGTTCAATGTCTCTTACAGATGGAAGAGGTTTTGGCTTACAATCTCACGATACATGGACCCGTTCATTCTTCCCTTATCACGGATCAGTCGTGCTGTCCTCTTTGCAGAAAAACAGCCCCAAAGCATAATGTTTCCACCCCCATGCTTAACAGTAGGTGTGGTGTTCTTAGGATGCAACTCAGCATTATTTTTCCTCCAAACATGGTGAGTGGACTTGAGTACCAAAAAGCTCTATTTTGGTCTCATCTGACCACATACCTTCTCCCATGCCTCCTCTGGTCATTGGCGAACTTGAAATGGACCTGGACATGTGCTGGCATGAACAGGGGAACCTTGAGTGCCCTGCATGATTTTGAACCATGATGGCATAGTGTGTTACTAATGGTTCTCTTTGAGACTGTGGTCCCAGCTCTTTTCAGGTCATTGATCAAGTCCTCCTCTATAGTTCGGGGCTGACTCCTGACCTTTCTCAGTATCATCCTTACCCCATGAAGTGAGATCTTGTATGGAGCCCCAGACAGTCATCTTGTGTTTCTTCCAGTTTCTAATAATTGAGCCAACAGTTTTTGCCTTCTCACCAAGCTGCTTGCCTATTGTCCTGTAGCCCATCCCAGCCTTGTGAAGGTCTAAAATTTTGTCCCTGTTGTCCTTAGAAAGCTCTTTGGAGTCTGATTGATTGAGAGTGTGGACAGTTGCCTTTTATAGACATAACAAGTTCAAACAGGTGCAATTAATACAAGTAATTAGTGCAGAATAGGAGGGCTTCTTAAAGAAGAACAAACAGGTCTGTAAAAGCCAGAATTCTCGCTGGTTGTTTATTGACCAAATACTTATTTTCCACCATAATTTACAAATAATTTTTTTTAATCCTACAAAGTGATTTCCTGAATTTCTTTCTCATTTGTCTCTCATAGTCACATGATGAAACTTGCACAATCAGTGACTGACCAAATACTTTTTTCCCCATTGTACATATAAATCTACATTGTGATTAAACCTGCTCTAAAAAAACTGCTGATATATTGTGAACACTCTAAACATTTCTATTCAAGACCTTTGAGCTCTGAACTGAATAAAGAGAGGTGTCTGCTTCACAATAGTTATTACAATCTTCAGAAATTGTATGTGGTTTTATTCCTAAAGCATTATGTATTCTGACACTATGTTTTCACTCAGTCACTAACCCTACATATATATTTATGATGTAGGTGTGAAACACTCAGGAGAGGTCTATTGTTCAGGTTCACCTCAGAGAGAGGCCTTTGTCAACATTCCACAGATTCCTGGCTGCTGGAACTCACCAATAAAATGTCCGGAATTACCATGTCATTATCATATGACTGACAGAGCGTATCATTTTGGTGGGAAAATATACAGATACAGATATACTTTATTGATCCCTTTTGGGAAATGCAGGAAAATATGTGCAACTGTCTGAGTCGCTGGAGTCTCAAACATGTGTATCTGCTTATATAAGGTCCTTTTGCAAGAATCTACAAATATATTTCGATTGAAGCTACTATATATATTTGAAAAGTAGACCCTTTAAGGTTTCTGGAGTATGTTTCATTTTGATTCTAGGATAAAATCTTGCAGAGTTATAAAAGTGTTTTTTTTTCTGAATTTTGTTAATATGCTGCCAGCGGAAGAGCCAACTCCAGAGTTGGCTCCATTCTTTGGTAGAACGACTTATGTGTTTAGGGTCATTGTCTTGCTGCATGACCTACCTTCTTTTGAGATTCAGCTTACAAACAGATTTCCTGACATGTTCTTTAGAATTCTCTGATATAATTCAGAATTCATTGTTCTATCAATACTGGCAAGCCATCCTGGCCCAGATGCAGCAAAACAAGCCCAAAACATACTACCACCACCATGTTTCACAGATGAAATAAGGTTCTTCTGCTGGAATGCAGTGTTTTCCTTTCTCCAAACATAACACTTTTCATTTAAACAAAAAGTTCTGTTTTAGACTCATCTGTCCACAAAACATTGTTCCAATAGTCTTCTGGCTTGTCCACCTGATCTTTAGCAAACTTCAAATGAGCAGCAATGTTCTTTTTAGAGAGCATGATCTTTTTTGGTGAACCACTCCTGGGGAGGGTAGTAGTGGTCTTGAATTGTACTACTGCACATAATTTCACTTTATTCTAAATTATGCTGTGAATAATACTTTGCTCTTAAAGCAGTTCAGATTTATGATGTGATTTAACAAGTCATTGATTTTTTTTAGACTTGGAACGCTTCAACTGTAAAAATGAACATTATTTTAAAAGACTTCTCTTCATGAAAAGATTGATTCTTTCAAAAAAAATTATAAGGACATTGATCAGTTTTTGAAGATGAAGTAATGACCTCCATTCTCTGCTGCAGTTTCATATCAGATCAGATTAAGCAGTTTGTCTTTCAAGTGAAAACTGTCTCAGATCTTACTGCATTATCTCACCTCTCCTGATCCTACTCATTTACACAGCTATGCTGAAACATCCATCTGATTATTTATTTAACACACAATTTTTATTCTGCACTTATGTTCTGGGTCTTCAGTCATGATCACTACAAGTTCACCCAAAGTGACCCAATGAGGATTTTCTAATGAAAGTTTCTCAAGGACAGTCATATTTTCAGAGGATTTCATTTTATTTTTATTGCACTGTTAGTTTCAGTACTTATTAAAGTAAATCTTGTTTCCATTAAGGCTCTATTATCAGGCTGCTTTTATTTTCTATATATCCTGTTTATGATATACACTGTGTATGGTTTTCTGTAACCATGATTTGTGCTGAGAGTGTATATGTGGAAGAAAGAAATGTTAAGAAACCTTCACTGTGCCATGGTTCTCTGAAACCAGACAGAGCAGGGCGGCTTTTAAATTCCACTCTTCATAAAAGGAGCCGCAGAGAAGACTTGAGCGTCTCCTTGTGACAGAGTTAAATTTCCCCTACTGCTGCACTTACTTGAGCACCTGTCAGTTTTTTCAGGCTCCTGTCATTTCCAGTGGACTGCTGCTATACCCTCCCCAGGAGTGACTTAACAACAAAGATCATATCAAGTGCAAGGCGTGTAATAGTCTGCATGGTCACAAAGACACCCAAGGTAACTTTGAGTCCACTATCAGGAGATCACTGAACAACAGTGGTGTGCATGGAAGGAAAAGAATATCTGCCGTTTACTAAAGATCACATGGACAAGCCAGAAGGCTACTGGAACAATGTTTTGTGGACAGATGAAACCAAATTAGATCTGTTTAATTTAACTGAAAAATGTTATGTTTGGAGAAAGGGAAACACTGCATTCCAGCATAAAACCTCACCCCATCTGTGAAACATGGTGGTGGAGGTATCACAGTTTGGGTCTGATTTGTTTCATCTGTGTCAGGATGGCTTGCCACCATTGATGGAACAATGAATTCTCAATTATAGCAGCAACTTTCAAAGGAAAATGTCAAGGCATCTGTGAGCTGAATCTCAAGAGAATGTGGGTCATGCAGCAAGACAACAACCCTAAACAAACAAGCCATCATACAAAAGAATGGTTAAAGAAGAATAAAGTTAATGTTTTGGAATGGCCAAGTCAAAATCCTGATCTTGATCCAATACAAAGGTTGTGCAAGGAAGTCAGCAGTTCATGGATTCCTTCAAGTTGATGTGCAGGACTGATCAACAGTTTATCATGTAGTTATTGCAGTTGTGCAGATATTGCTCTTTGATGCAGTCTCTGTTGTAATCTGTTGAAATTTTAGGTCAAATTCAAGCAAATATATATAGAAAAGTCTAAAGGTTTCACAAAAAAGAACCACTTTATATGATATATGGTGTGGAAACATCACCTGCTCATGAATTTGTCCTTTTTCTTAAAGTTACTGTTTTATAATAGTACTAGAGATGATTAAACTATGAATTAACATTTGACAATTTTTATCAGCTTAACTTTTTATTTATTAAAATCTCTTAAGTTTGTGCAGTTATGTTCTGAATGTTATGTCAGTGTAATTTTATGTCATCTATGCAGTTATCCAGTTTGGCTTTGTGACACTGTTTGTGGCCTCATTTCCACTCGCGCCGCTGTTTGCTCTCCTCAACAATATCATCGAGATCCGACTGGATGCCAAGAAGTTTGTGGCAGAGCTCCGCAGACCAGTAGCTGCTCGAGCGAAAGACATTGGTGTGTCCTTTCTCATTGTATAACCTTTCCATTGTCTAAATCACATTCTGAGTTTAGAATTCTTCATCTGATACACATTCTATTGGAATCATCATATTAGGTGATGTTAAATAGAGACCAGAGCTTTTCCTCTGAATAATAACAGATAAAACATTACATAATTATAGGATGAGTTGGAACTTAATATTAAGCTTGTTTGTATGATCTTTTAACTCTTTTAGGGATCTGGTACAACATTCTCAGAGGTGTGGCCAAAATAGCAGTTATAGTGAATGTAAGTACATTTTTTCACATAAATATATATATGAAAAATACTATTTTTAATATAAAATCAGTCTTTTTCTTTTCTCCATTAAAATATATTTTAAAAATCATATTAAAAAATTATGTTTTAGTCATTATTGTATATGCAGTATTAAATGTATAAAATGTGCTTATCTATTAAATAATAAAAGTAGCTTTGCTGCCACCAGTGTGACATCACACATGAGGATATTTGTAACTTTTTTCTTTGTGGGGAAATGAGGGCCATACTTGGTCTGTTAGAGTGTTTGCAGGTCTGTCTGTGTGAAACATTGTTCCTGGGAAGGTTTACTTATTACAGTTCGAGGAATTTTATCACAATGGAAGTCTCTCTGTCCTGCTCTTTTTAATGCTCTGAAAAGTCACATCCGGACCTGCTGACACTGGAATTTAAGACTTTGTGAAGATGATTTATTCTTTTCTTTTCTGTTTCTTGTTAGAAGAAAAAACGTTGTGTAAAATTTTTGTTAATGTAGATGGTTGATCTGTGTTTTTTAGGCCTTCGTCATCTCCTTCACCTCAGATTTCATCCCTCGCCTGGTTTATCAGTACATGTACAGTCCCGATGGCTCCATGCATGGCTTTGTAAACCATACGTTGTCTTCTTTTAATGTGAGTCACTTCCAGAATGGCACAGCCCCCGTGGAACCCCTCTACCTGGGCTTCCAGGTGGATATCTGCAGGTAAGACACTGCAGAAAGGACTGTATGTCTTCTCTTCACTCACTGTGAAGTCAAATGCAAAGTGTTGGTCTGTACTAATGACCTACTACCACATAACCTTTAAAAAATACTTTTGCCAGATTGCAGTGTTCATCTGGACATAGTGCTGTTCTCTTACAATGGATTGTGTTGTATCTGCAGATATAAAGATTACAGAGAGCCTCCATGGTCTGCAACACCGTATGAAGTATCTAAAGAATTCTGGGCGGTTCTGGCTGCCAGACTTGCCTTTGTTATCGTCTTTCAGGTCAGTGGGTTACACACACACAAACACACACACACACACACACACACACACACACACACACACACACACACACACACTGTCACTTACAAGATGCGCTGTATTTGTATGTGTAAAGTTATTTATTGTGTATAAATGTATTTAAAGTTAAATTAAAAAATAAACACTTAATATTTATGAGCGGTGCCCAAAAAACCTGTAATAGAAACTGACAAGAACTTTCTCTGTCTCACTATGTCTCTCTCTCTGTCTCATTCTCTCTCCATCTAACTCTGTCTTGCTCTCTCTGGTACAGAATGTAGTGATGTTGATGAGTGATATTGTGGACTGGCTCATCCCTGACATCCCTAAAGACATCAGCTTGCAGATCCACAAAGAGAAGATCCTTATGGTGGATCTGTTCATGAAGGAGGAACAAGGCAAACTGCAGGTTCTAGATAACATGGGTGCTGGTGGAGAGAAGGTGAACAGCTCTGCCCATAGTCCACAGCACTGTCCACGCACTGCCTTGCACACGCAGAGTAACAGTTACTAGCATCTGGCCGGAGTTACTGTGTGTGTTTGTGTGTGTGTCTTTGTCATCCAATGTCATCCATATCTTGACATTCCACAGACTGCTCCTACAAGTTTGGAGGAGCCTCAGAAATGCCAAAATGCTGAAAATCCAGGCTGTCCAGCACAGTTCTGGTCTTTCAGTTTATTTCTGTTTCTGTAGCGTGTAGCACTCTGGTCCTGAAATATTTCTACTCTATACAGTTTATTTTTTCTGCTGATCTGAAAAAGTCTCATTGACATAGAAATCATTTACATCATTAAATGATCATTTAAAATACAGTATTTAAACATAATTAAGAGCAGCATTTACAATAAATACACAATACAGAGAAAATACATCTACAAAGAGTTTAAATAAAGCCGGACACCTGCGGCGGACCACAACTGTACACACAATAAACAGTCACTTCTGTTTGTTTCTATTGCACATCTTTCCTGGAGTTTTTTTATCATGATGTTATGTCTTTAATGTTTACCTTTTTAAGTGAAGCTTTGATTATGATTATGGATCATAATGGGTCCATAATGGATTTTGATTAGGATTGTGATGTCTTTTAAGAAGATGGAATATGAGCAGTTTTTTTCCTGTGTCTTATTATTCTTTTACAGCTAATAAAACTCCTGATGACTTCTCTTTGTAAATTAAAATAAGGACTAAATAAATGTACCAATTGCTTTACCAGCTAAACTGATACAGAAATGAAACTAATATGAGTGAAGTGCATGATTATCTATATAAACTCTCCAGATATAATATGCTTAACACTGAACTATGGCAGTCTGTGTTATTTATTAACATATGAATGTTTTTCATGTTTAGAGAAGTGTTGTTCAAATCAGACTCACAGCTGCAAGATGTTGAAAAGGCAGAAAATATTTTAAACATTTATTCCTTTCTTTTATTACCTTAAACTTTGTCATTACACATTTACAAGTGCAAGGCAATGAAATGTGGCTTAGCATCTAACCAAAAGTGCAATAAGCAGTGCAGGATGTACACAGATACAGTATATACTGAATATAGTCAGAGTTATGAAAAAATATACAGTGGTGCTTGAAAATTTGTGAACTGTTTAGAATTTTCTATATTTCTACATAAATTTGACCTAAAACATCATCCAATATAAGTCCTAAAAGCAGATAGAGAGAACCCAGTTAAACATACAAGACAAAAATATTATACTTGGTCATTTATTTATTGAGGAAAATGACCCAATATGTAATATTTGTGAGAGGCAAAAGTATGCAAACCTTTGCTTTCAGTTTCTGGTGCGACCCCCTTTGCAGCAAAAAACTGCGACTCCAGAATGTTTATCAGAAACATAGAAATGTGGCGTGGCATGGAAGTGATCAGCCTGTGGCACTGTTGAGGTGTTTTTTGTTGCAAAACCATCACTGAAAGTAAATTTTATATTTTATTTGTAAATCAAGGTCCCAGAGTCTGGAGGAAGAGTGGAGAGACACAATCTAAGCTACTTGAGGTCTAGTGTGAAGTTTCCACAATCATTGATGGTTCATGTCATCTGCTGGTGTTGGTTTACTGTGTTATATCAAATCCAAAGTCAGTGCAGCCATCTAGCAGGCCATCTCAGAGCACAGGGGCAGCCATGGTCTAGTGGTAAGGATCTGGTCTTGTGACCAGAAGGTCGCCGGTTCGATCCCCAGACAGGACATGACTGAAGTCCTCTTGAGCAAGGCACCTAACCCCCTAACTGCTCCCCGGGCACAGTTAAATGCGTAGGTCAAATTCCATTGTGTGAAAAATCACATTGGCAAATTGGTTCATCTTAATCTTCATGCTTCCATCTGCTGACAAGCTTTATGGAGATGTGGATTTCATTTATCCAGAGGAACTTAGCACTTGCCAACACTGCCAAAGGCACCAACACCTGGTTTAGTAACCACAGTATCACTGTGTTTGATTGGTCTGCAAACTCAGCTGACCTAAACCTAAAAGCTATTATCAAGAGAAAGATGAGACACCAGACCCAACAATGCAGAAAGCTGAAGGTCGCTATCAAAGCAACCTGGGCTTCCATACCACCTCAACATTCCTACAGGCTCATCACCTTCATTCCATACAAAAGGAGCCCCGACCAAGTATTGAGTGTATATACTGTACATAATTTTCAGTAGACCAACATTTATGTATTAAAAATACGTTTCTGAATTGGTCTTAAATAACATTGTAATGTTTTGGGATACTGACTTTTGGGTTTTCATTGGCTGTCGGCCATAATCATCAACATTAAAATAAATAAACACTTGAAATAGACACACTGTGTGTAATGAATCTGTGAGTTTCACTTTTTGAATTTAATTACTGAAATAAATGATATTCAAAATATTTTAGATGAACCTGTACTACTGTCAAAAAAAAAAACACACACATTACACTGTCACACCAAATCCACACAACACCTTCCAACCAAACCCACCCCATCACACAAAATCCACACATTTCACCCTCACACTAAGTCCACACGTTACACCATCACACCAAAGTCATACATTACACTGCCACACCAACCCCCCCACATTAAACCCACACATTACACCATCACACTAACACTAACACACTAACATTACTGATCACTCCTCTTAGTTTCAAATTGGGTTTAACAGGCTAACAAAGAAATCCTGCTTCATAAAACAGCATTAGTGAAAGCACCCCAAACACACAGTGATGTAATATGTATTATAGAGTAAAACATTGATCAGGATTTATTATAGTTATTTAGTGTTACTAATTTTTTTTTTACTCTTTTTGTTTTCAAAAGAACTTTCATGTTTACATTCTTCACTGGATCAGAAAAGCTTGTTTCTCTGCTTACCTTAAACATGTAAACTATGTCGTGAGACTGTCATGTAATTCCATAGAAAATCTTTTTAATGAAAATAAGAATAAAATTGGGAGAAAATTGAAGTTTTGCTTTAGATTGTTCTCAAATTGTTTCTCAGTAAAGTGCTGTTAAACTGGAATCCTAAAAACAGGATATAAAAACAGACCAGCTGATGATCTTGTCTCATATAACACTTATCCTGCTGGCCAGGTTCAGTCTGTGATCGAGATCATTTTTTTGCTTTTAAAAGTGTTGGAGGATTATTAATCCATTGCAGCTAAAATAATTTACAAGTTTAAACATTTACATGATGAATGGACACATTTGTGAGTTTTGGAGAGCCTGGCCAGTGTTACGATCATGCAGCTGTGAAAGAGTACAGAGGCTTTTTACAGAGGAAGCACTTTTCAGAGTAAATTTAGAAAATGTTCCATCTCTCTCACTCTGTTTCCTCATGTTGATACTTCTTACTGTACGGAGGGACAAGACACTAAACAAACGGTCACTTTAACTGCAAATTTGGTGTGAAGATCAAAAGGTCTTTCTTTGTGTTTGAGGGGACGTTTCTCTTTTATTTAGTCTGTTTTTGTCATCTCATGGACGAGAGTAAGAGAACATTTATAGCACAGCCAAACAATCTCCAGACTCACTCTAACCCAAACCTTAACTTCAGCAGCTCAGAGATGTTACACTTCACCTCTGTTCACTTCACCTCTATGAGTCGCCAATCTTCACCTCTGTACAATTCATCATGTTCACATCAACTCTGTGCACTTCAAATCTGTATAATTCACCAATGTTCGCTTCACCTCTAAGATTCACCACTGTTCACTTCCCCACTGTTCACTTCAACTCTGCACACTTTACATGTGCTCACTTCATCTCTGATCACTTCAAATCTGTACACGTCACATCAGATGACGTCACATCTGTACACTCAACTTCAATGAGTTGCACTTGCTGGTTTTGAAAGCAAATAGATATCAACTCCTTTCATCCAATCCCTGACCAAGAGAGGTCAACGGCTATAATTAATTAATCCAAACTTAAACTTTTACATCTTTATATGACCCTGTAGAGGCTCCAAAAGCTCTGTAAGCGATTATCTAACCACAGATTAATCTAACAACAAAATATAGCCTAGACTTCACAGAATTGTCCTTTTATTTGCAGAATGAGTAGCCTAACACCATGAACACTGAGCTCTTTTGTATTTGGCTGAAGAGAACAGCTTTTTCATGAAGTAGCCTATTTAATACATAAAAGAAATATGACATTTCAGATGTCCACAGTAACAAAATGCTTCATTTATAATGAAAGACAAAAAACATAGTTCATTAAAAATGGCAAAAAAAGAGACTTCCACAAAGTGCTAAACACTGAAATTAGTGCCCACTGACAGGTCTTCTTGGTGGCAAAATCACTGATGAGGTACTTAAAGTCCAGTTTTCTTCCCAACTGACTTTCAATGGAGAGAAGGGCAAGACTGTTAAATCTATCCTGGCTCATTGTTGATCTGAAGTAGTTTTTAACCGATTTCATCTTGCAGAAAGCCCGCTCATTACCAGCAACAGTTACAGGTAAGGTACAGGAAATCCTCAATGCAGTGCATATTTCACCAAAAATGCTCTGCAGCTGCAGCTTAAACACTGTGATAAGGAGCTGAAGAGGGGAAAGGTTATGAGGAAATGTGGCATCATATACTGTGTTTAGGAACAGCAGCATCTCATTCTCAAATTCAAATGTGGGATTTTTGGGTATGTTCTTGTCAGAGCACGGCATGTTGCTTTTATCTGTTCTTCTGACATATCCCCCAACCTCAGAAGAGGTGCAAAAGATTTGCATATGGTGGCTATAGTCTGGAACCTTGCACTCAGATCACTGATGATGCTATCATTTGCAACAAACACATTGTTTCTGGATGCCTTCTCTACACTACCCCAGTCTCATCCTCTTCACTCCTCCTCTCATCAGGCATTAATTTTCTTTTCTGTTTCCACTTCTCATTCCTCTTAAATTGAGCAGGGATCTCCATGGCTTAGGCTGCTAAAGAGGCTTCAGTGAGAAAGGAGTCCCATGCATCATGAATAGCCTGTATTTCCTCCTGTATAGCCTTGATGTTTGCAGCCTGAATATCCAAATATATATCCTCTGCCTGAAGGATCAGGTTTCGATTTTCAATGCACTTTAGCACCTTTACCCACACAGTGAGTAGAACTACTGCATCAAAGGTCTTGAAATAATTGTTTAGGCCATTTGCCTCAGACATGGCCTCACTGGTAAGGTTGCATGTGTCCATTACACCTTCTATTGCCACCAGAACAGATTGTAAATGAGTGGCAACAACTGGCACAGTGGCAATTCATCGAGTGACAGATAGACAATAAAGAGAACATCCAGTTTCCTTCTTCAAGATAGCCCCTCACTCTGGACTGACACTGAAGAAATTGTAGAGACATTAACATTACCAAAAAGTGTTGAAACCTCCTGACATCAGCTGTGTCTACACCCACACATTTAGGGTATGGGATGCAGAGGGGGAGTATATCACAAATGGATTTGCTTTTAGAATCTGAGCTTGCATGCTTTTCAGTTTCCCTGACATGTTGGTTCCATTATCATAACCTTGTCCTCTACAGACCTCTAATGGTATACCACTGTCTTGCAGTACAGCTTGAATCATTTCAGAAATGTCCTTGCCTGCCTTTTTGGAAACGTCTTTAAATTGACAGAATCTCTCAGTTATCTTCCAAACACTGCTTTCATTATCTTGATGCTCATATCTTAATAACACATTCTATACATTAACAGCAGTGATGTCAGTAACATGTTACTTAGTAAAGCATTACTCTAATCTAACCATTTTTTCCAGTAATGAGTAATCTAACATGTTATTATTTCCAATCCAGTAATCAGATTAAAGTTACTTACCCAAGTCACTGTGTATTACTGTTTTTACCATTTTCCTTAGTAAAAAGATATATTTTTACTTTCTTCTTGCGATTTTACTTCTTCTTGCGAGATAGTGACACAAATGTAAACAATGGAGGGAAGGGTTATCAAACGAAAACGCTGGCTACGGTCTTCCACAGCAAACTTCTCCTACTCACTCCCTAAAACAAAACTCTTTTTTCCCTAAAGAGACAGTAAGCCTTTATAATGACACTGCAGTACTACGAACTAACACATAAGAAACATTAATTTATCTAGTTTAAATCAAAATTGTCTCATACTGTCTCATGCTATCTGTTCATTTCAGATTCTCTCTCAACTTTAGTTGAATCATGTAAGTTTGATATATGTAATTGCACACTGTCAGCCTTTTCACACTGGCTTATTATTAACAGGCTGTAATTCAGCAAAATCTTGTACAAATGAACTCCATTCTAAAAATCTTTCATGTGATTTTGTATGGTGTAATGAAGTTACAGATAAGAATGGTGAAAGGCAACAATTCAGATTTTCCTTCTACATCTACGACATGCATTGGTTCAGCATCCTCCAGCATTTGTGCGTCCACGACTGCCATGTCAGCTTCCTGTTGTAGTGCTAGAACTTCCAACTCTGTCTATTCTTACTGTTTCTAACTGATTTTGAGCATCTATTTTTTCTGCTTCTCTGGCAGCCTTTTCCATTTTCAGTTTTGTACCTTGGCTAGCATATGATGATCTCATCTTAGCTGCTTCTGCTTTAGCCCTGGCATGTGCCACGCTTTCCAATGATGATGCTGTCTTGGTGCTTCTAACACTGGATGCAGACAACATGCTGCTTGTTGCCATCTTGAGAACTTTTCGAGAACTTGAGTCTTTTCACTATAATTAATTATTAACTAACTGCCATAGCCAAAGAGAAATATCTGCACATCCAGCATTTATGCCTTTTAAAGATCTATGCACCTCTGTTCATTCAATGTCTCCATCTTATGGACACAAGAAGGACTGCAGGTGAATTTGTTTCTGGGCAAGCTATGAATTTCTATGGACAGGTTTTGTCTATGATATATAAAAATATATATGTTCTCAGTACAGGCTTTTTGTCCTGAGCAAGTACTAAAAGTAGAATATAAAGTATGCCAGAAGGAACATGGCTTCAAGCATTGGGAAAATGGCAACTGGCTAAGATGGTTTGGATAGAACATAATAGAATGTATGAAGTTATACGTGATGGATGCAATGGTTGCAGATTTTTCACCTTTTGGAGTGCTTTGAGAAGGAGAGAGATCTGGTGGGTGATTTGTAGAAGGGTGCAATGTGCCAGTTATGAGTTTGGTAAAGAAATGTATAGCAGTGAGATAAACATTGAGAGAACAGGAACAAGTGCTGAGAACTGGCTGATATGAGGAAAGACACAATAATGGAATAATGATGAGAAGAAAAGAAGCTGATATAGGTGAGATGGAAATTTTTGTAGGATGAAAAAACTTGACCAGTAAGTTGAGAGGGTTTTTGGCGATACTGCTGAAAGTATGATTTCTTGAGCATGTAGGATTAACTGATTTAAGTGCCGGTTAGGTTTCCAAAAATTGAGGTACTGGAGCATGAGGTGCCACAGACTCGAATCTGTGGAATTGAAAAAGAGAATCAGTGACTGAATTTGAGTGACGCAAAACGTAATTTATTTCATTATAAAGTGGTGGTAGATTGAAAGTCATGGTGTATGAAAGGCATGATTGATAAAGATGTGAAAAAGCTTTGGGCTCCAAGTGGCTCAGTGGACTAAGGCACAATGGCCCAATAACTGCAAGTTAAAATTCCAAGTCATACTGTTTCACATGAATCGGAGCTAGTCTTCACCCCCCGCAGTGTGTCAGGTACATTGCAAGTGATTGGGGCAATCCCAGAGAAAGGGTATGTTAATGGCCATTGAAAATTAGGTTTTAAATTATGTTTGGAACAGCTTTTATTAATTATATGAGATTATCTGAATAAAGTCATATGACTATTCCTACTCATTAATGTCCCCAAAAAAGAGCCACTAGGATGATTGTGTAACGTTCCTGAACCTGCAGCAAGGCAGACAAATGGCTCAAGCCAAGGAGAGTTAGACCAGTGGCCACTGTAGTAAGGACTGAAGCCCACTTAAGGTGTGGAATCAGTGAATAGTTAATCCAAGGGTCCAAAACAGCATTGTCGTAAAAGAATGATATGCTGTTCCAATGGCAAAGAGAAAACAGCCAGAAGCTGAGTTCTGAGATGCAGCTGTCATGGAGTGTGATGATGTAATTCTGAGAATGAACAGAGGACACAAAGTGGAGGAGATGCTAGATGAAAGACGTATTTGAGTTGCATAATTGAAGTGGCCCAGTAGGGAAAGGAGCTGCTGTTTGGAACAGGTGGGGGAGCTGATGAAGATGACTTGGGAGACTTGAAATGAAAGCCAGTCCAGAATAATGCCAGTGAAGTAGTATGGCCAATGGTCTTTTGTCTGAGAGAGGGATTCTGAGAGGGCTGAAAGAACTAGACAAACCAGCAAGACCCTTAGCAGGAGGATAGCAAAGAGGGATTGATGAGCAGGAAATCATGAAGAGAATGAAGCACAAAGAGCAGTCAGTTGCAAAAAATCAATCAGAGAGCCTCAGCCAGGGAGTTTAACATTTTTTGACTGCTTTTGCAACCAATGTGAGACAAATTTGATTGCTGTGAAGCCTTTGTCAATGGTAGTGTTCTGAACTGGGAATTAGACTGTTGATGGAGTCTTCAGTAGATCCATGGGGGACAGAAGAGTTGATAATGATGTGCTTCTTACTTACTTAAAGCTTGTGATACCAGTGTGATTGATTTGCAACAAAAAAGATAGAGAATCTCAGAGAGATAAAACAAAATCATTGAGAATCTTGATTTTTAAGAGACACTACTGAGATCACTCCCCATTCCCAAAACAATTAAAAGTTGTGAAAGTGGCAACTATTGACCATTATCTATTCTGAGTATTTTTATTAAAGAGTACTGAGAAAACAGTTCAGCCTTTGAAAAGATTGACCAGTATTTGGCTTGAAAAAAAAACGTGATCTATGAATTTCAATCTGGTTTGTGAAATCACATTCAACTGATATATACTATATTGGGATATTAAGGGTACTTGTGCAGTATAGTGATGTTGGACTTACAAAAGAGTTCTGTACTCCTCGTGTCTGTTTTGGTTTCCTCCGGGGACTCCGGTTTCCTCCCACAGTCCAAAAACGGAGATTTAGGTGAATTGGCCACTCTAAAAAAATACCCTGGTGTGTGTGTGTATGTATGTATGTATGTATGTATGTATGCCCAGATATGGTTGGCACTCTGTCCTGGGGGATCCCTCTACTGCTTGATGCAGTCCTCCTGGTGGATGGTTGCTTCCAGTTGAGAGTACGCTGTGTGCGATTGACTGGAAACGGAGTGTGTTGATTGTAAAGCATCCTTGGGTATCAAGAAAGGCGCTATATAAGTGTAATGCTAATAATAATAATAATAATAATAATAATAATAATAGTAAAATAAGGTCCTCTTTAGTACAGAGGAGACAATTGGGAAATCTGCTAAACTTCTTTATTATTCTAAAAAAAAAAAAGTCAAATGCAACCAGTACACTGTTTCATGTCTTTAAATCCAATAAAAAAGACAATGAGCCAGTTTTTATTTTACAAATTCATTACCATTGGTCACATGAAAGGTTTCTGGCAGATTTACAAGCTTAAAAATAACTTTACACATATTTAAAAGGTTCTGTGACATACAGCATCATGATCTCTTTCAGAATAGCAGCTTTTATTGTCCATCTCTCTCTGTAATCTGTTGTATCTGCTGCTGTTGAAGCTTGAATTATGTGCTGAACATCATTTATAGTTATTTTCAACAAATCTTGAAGACCACGTATAGAAATCCATCTTGCCTGCTGACCAGTGTCTGAAAGTGTAAATTCTTCTGCTAACCAACCATAAACCGGCAACGTCGTCTTATGCAACTAGCCAATTATGCTTGTTGATCATGGTATGATGGTGCCTCTAAGTATTTAAATTTTAGCTTACAAACTTCTCAAAATAAATGAGTTATGGTTGTTTTAAATTTCCACATAAGGACATTTTGAAGCAGTGAGCTGGTTGAAAGTTCAGAGCCACTTTGAGCGAGCTGTCTAAAATGACCTTAGTCAGATGCAAGATGTTCTTGGGGTTCCACAAAGGGTTTTTCTTATTGATACTCTTAAAACGGAGTGATTTAGTAAAGAAAATGGTTATATACAGAAGCATGAACACTGAAAAGAACCCATTGCATGACTTAAGGATTCTTTGCCTGGAAAAGTGTTTGTCAGATCAATCAAGAATGTGTTGCAGATGGTTCTATATAGAAGCTTTTTGAAAAAGGTTCTATATAGCCAACCAAAAGGGTTCTGCTGCTGTTATGGGGTCAAATTTGTAATAATGGAGGAACCCTTTTGGTGCTATATACAGTGCCTTGTGAAAGTATTCACCCACTTTGGCTTTTTACCAATTTTGTTACATTACAATCTGTATTTAAATGTTTTCTTAAATTATATCTGATGCATCTGCAGAAAATAGTCCAAGTTGGTGAAGTGAAATGAGAAAAATATATAAAAATGTTTTTTTGGGGAAATAAATACCTAAAAAAATTGGCATAGGAAGTCCACCTGTGTGCAGTCTAAGTGCCACATGATGTCCATAAATACACACCTTTTCTGAAAGGCTCCAACACCATTAAGCAAGCGACACCACTAACCAAACAACACCATGAAGATCAAGGAGATCTCCAAACAATTCACAGACTAAGTTATTGAGAAGTACTATATGAAGGCTTGGTGAATACTTTCGCATGGTACTGTAGAACCTTTTTCAAAAATCATTTTTATAGAAATCGAAGTAGAAGTTCTGCAATAAAAACGAATGTTTCTGCACTCATCAGGTACCTGCCCTTACCAAAAAAAATTATATGTCAAGTACGTTATTAAGTTTACTTAAGTATAATAAAAGTATTTCCCTAAGTGTACTTTGATTTAGCGACTACAAGTATACTTATTTGGGACTAAATTGGAACACTTTAAGTTCAAGTACATAAAAAGTAAACTGGAAGGATACTCTATACTTTTATGTATTTGTTTAAAATTGGTATACTTGAAGTACACTTGCATATACTACTTTTTGGTAAGGGTGGCCAATCGCAAGCTACTACTAGAATTTAAAAAGAAAGCAATTTGCCTCTGCAGGCACTTACGCATCTCTGTCATCCTCCTTCCTCCCCACCACCAACAGGCTGGCCTCTGTCCTGTTGCCCGGCGGGTGGGTCTACCTCTGCCGCACATCTGTCTGGCAGTGTCTGCTCTAGATCGAATGATGCATACCTGAGCTGCAGCTGGGGCCTACACCAAATACCTTAATAATTAACCTCTCTGCTAATATCTTCTTCCGAGTTTTTATGGCAGAACTATCTACAAGACATTCTCAGTATAAAGAACACTTTGGAAAGAGTTATTTCAGTGTTCATGGTTCTATATACTGTTTAAAAAGATGGTTCTTCAATGGGTATTTAATAAAGAAAATGTTTATACAGTACAGTGCCTTGACATTTTCATGTTTTGCTACCTGATATTTGAAGGTTTTCTTCATTTCATTTACAGAACATTTCTATAACCGTGAACATTTGATTTTCTTCTTATTGTGAAAAAAACAACAAATGGGACAATTTAACAGAGAACTTCAGTGAGCATAACTATTCACCCCCCTGAAATTAGCGTTTTGTAGAGCCACCTTTTGTGGCAATTACAACTGCAAGTTGCTTTGGATAAGTCTCTATGAGCTTGCCACATCTTGCCACTGGGATTTTTGCCCATTCCTTCAGGAGAAACTGTTTCGGCTTCTTCAAGTTAGATGGTTCTTGCTGGTGAACAGCAATCTTCAAGTCTGACCACAGATTCTCAATTGGATTAAGGTCTTGGCTTTGACTAGGCCATTCCAATACATTTACATGTTTTCCCTTGAGTGCTTTAAGTGTTGCTTTAGCAGTATGCTTTGGGTCATTGTCCTGTTGGAAGGTGAACCTCCTTCCCAGTCTCAAATCACTGGCAGACCAAAACTCTCAAGAATATCCCTGCATTTAGCACCATCCATCATCCCCTTGACTTGGACCAGTTTCCCAGTCCCTGCTGTTGACAAACATCCCCACAGCATAATGCTGCCACCTGGTGTTCAGGTGTTCTTGGATTGATGAAATTTATTGTTTTTACGGCAGACATAGCATTTTCTTTTGGTGGCTGAAAGTTCTTTTTGGTCTTTTCTTTTTATATCTTTTCAAAGAGTAAAAACAATAATTCTCTTTACTGAAAATCTCTTGAAGAACCACCAATTTAACAGTGTACATAACCATTTTCTTTACCAAAGAACACTTGAAGAATAATCTTTTTATAGAACGTATTGCATAAATAACCTTTTGAACCACATACACAGTTCTCATTTATACTAACTATGATCAGGACTTCTTGCTCCTTTCACAATATTCAGACATGAGAGGTGTTCCACAAAGTGGGACTTGGTAAACTGGATAACTTGGTGCAGAAAAAATCACCATATTTGTAAGTTTAAGGCATCTTATGCCTTTTTACTTTGTTCAAAGAACAATTTTTAGAAGGTAGTTGCAGTAGCTGGAGTGACTGTTTGTGAGAGGGTCACTCAGTGAATGTAATAAGGTCACTCTGGGGGAACTTAAGGCCATCAAAGGGCAAAGGGTCTAAAGCTTGAGTAGCATGGAACTGCAGGGCAATGTCTTGTCAACATTTGAAAGATAATGCATGTTAAGGTGGAAACTGGGTGGTTATGCTCTATGGGATGCAGTGACTCCACCACCCCCGCAGACATCTGAAGGTATTATGATATTCACCTTGTCTTAAGGCTGACAGGAGAGAGATGTTACCATGGTACCCTGTCTCCTAGTAACATTGCAGCAAAAGAGGTTGAACCCCACACAGGTCATGAGCTCAAGAAGAAGCCAAATCACACACAATGAACATTAATAACACTCAACAAATACTCAAGACTGCACTGTCTTACTTATACAATATTATAGAAATAATTAGGTAAAGTTGGTTAGTCTTCTCTAAAAGAAATACTAAACAGTAAGTCCTGTACAATAATGATTAAACATTCAGTTAGTCCTGTTTAAAGTAAAGATTAAACAGGCCATGCTGTCTAAGGTAAAGAATAAACAGTCAGTTAGTCTTGTGTGAAAACTAAACAGTTAGTTAGTCGTGTCTATTGTAAAGAATAAACAATCAGTCCTATTTATGTTAAAGACTAAAAACAGCCAGTCCTGTCAAAAGTAAAGACTAAACAGTCAATTAGTCATGTCTAAGATTAAGATGAAACAATCAATTAGTTATGTCTCTAGTAAACAGTCAGTCAGTTCTGTCTAAGATAAAGACTAAACAGTCATTTGGTCATATCTAAGACAAACCCTAAACAGTAAGTTCTGTCCAAAGTAAAGACTAAAGAGTCAGTTAGTCTTGTCTAAAGCAAAGTTTACAAGGGCACCACACATCTTCGAAGGGCACTATGCATCCCCTTTGCCCGCACCCATCCCCCCCATAAAATGAAATTCCTTGTGTCAAGCCACTCTTGAACAAGAGACAGTGTCAGAAGTGTCTCGCTTGGGCTAAACCGATTTTCCATGCTTTTCTTCAATATTCAATATTCTTAACAATTCTTAACAGCACGTTTGTGAAACTGCAGCGTGTTTGTGAATCTAAACATGGCGCCTACAGCTGACAAGGAACGCTGTGGAGTCTGTGATAATAGCGTTGGAAGACGTGGTTATTTGCTTTGCTCTGGCGTGTGCAAACGTCGGTATCACTGTGAATTAGTGATGTGTCGTTCGCGAACGAGCCGGCTCTTTGAAGTGAACGATTGGAACCGGCTCCACAATGGGAGCCGTTTTTTTTCCTTCCGTATCTCTGGTTCAAGAACCTAATTTTGAACCGTTCGGCGCATTTCCACCAACAAAAATACCGGCCCGAACCAGGAACGTTCGTTCGCAGCGGGAACCAAAAAATACTTGGTTTTTCAGTGCGAACCAAACGCGCCTGCACACTGAGGCGACTCGTAGCGTACAGTGGTCCACTGAAGAAACTCAGTT
>BRDA01058185.1:0-11010 GCA_036984385.1 Crenuchus spilurus
CAACCTCAATAAACACTATTAATCACTAGAATAGGAGATATTAGTCCATAAACTACTTCAATGAATACTATTTAACATTAGCTGATGATAGTCCATTAACAACCTTAATAAATACTATTAATCAGTAGAAATGGCGATATTAGTCCACACACAACCTTAATAAACATTAATGCTCGCTCAAAGCATATATCCACATGACGTTGCAGTTAAAACTCCATAAGAAAAAGAGGAAGAACTGAAAGTAAACAAGACTCAAAAGGAAAAACCCGTGGATATGCGAATGAGCAGGACCAGATAAGTTTATGAAGAGGATTAAAACAAAGGCAAACAGAGCACAGCCGAGGAGATGACAGTGAAAATGTCTATAAAGATCTATAAAAACTTCAGGAGGACTTGATTGCTCAGGATTTGTTTTCCTGGAGAAGCCTTTGGAGACTTGCTACCTCAGTCAGTTACCTCCATCACACTGAAAGTACCTTTTAATGCACTTTTCCCCCTCTAGGCAAAGTAAAGTACAATCTGATGTTAGCTTGGACTCCTGTGGACCACTGCAGAAGCTCTCGTAAAAAACAGGTCAGTGAAGACGTCATTCTGATGGCCATTCTGGCCATCACAGCTCAAACGAGCTAACTGCATCTGGAAAAAGGTCACGTGTGCGACCCTTCCACTGGTCAGCCCGGGGATTCCTGACCTGTATCTGATGTTAGATGTATGTATAATCCCAGTGCTGGATTTAAAAGCCTCAGCCCTGTTTTGGCGAACATCTCTGCTGCCATATGTCCAGTGGGAATAGTTGCAGGCTGTGGGATTTTACTCCGGATGTGAGGGGTATGCAGATAGGTACATTTATTTGGATCTTGGCCTTCGGCTGTGCTACATGCTTTTGTGAGGGCTGGAGGGGAACGCATTAGGTAAATCCCTCAGGCGGCAGACTGCCATGGGAATGCTGGGACGGTTTGCTGGTTTTTACAGTTCAGCTCATGCAAACATCGCTCCATTTGCAAGGAAATAAGGTGCTGTTTTCTCTTTCAGTCCCTGCAGGTGGTAGATTATGATCATGAAAAGTATAAACAGTAGTTTTGTGATGCTGTATCGAATCTGAAAAGCACAGCATTGATTTTACTGAACAGTTTACATGTAAAGATTTGCTGGCAGACCACTAGTGTTGTAGCAGTGTTGTAATATATCTTCAGCCATTAGACTCTTACATTCCAACACAGCACAATGGCGTGCTGACGGTTTTCCTAAAATTACATTTGTAAACAAATCACAATGTATCACCTTGCTTTCATTAAAAATAGCATATTTTATATTCATTACACTTAAAGTGACGTCAAGTCTTTTTACTGGGATTTTTAAATCAGTATGGCTTAAAACTTAAATCTAATTCAGACTTAGATTGATAGAATATTTCTTTTAAAGTTGTATAAATTACTGTTCAAACAGTATCAGCATAAAAATAAACAGGCTTGAAATCTGTCTGTTGGGCTTTTTGAATAAAACTATGAAGACAAGGGGCCGAGTGGCTCAGCAGGCTAAGACGCTGACACTATGACCAGAGGATCACAAGTTTGAATCCCGGTCATGTTGTTTGCCATCAACAGTCGGGGCCCAAGACAACAAAAATTGGCAGTGCTCTCTCTGTGCAAGTAGATGGCGCTCTCACTCTCACTGCAATGTCCGCTGGCTCAGGAGTCTACTGATTGGTCCATTCAGAGCTTGGAATACTGCGCTTTCCTCCGAGCACGTTGGCTCCCCAGTAACAGTGTATCAGTGGTAGTTTGAAAAGAGGCGGTGGTCGTATCACACGCAGCAGAGGAGGCGTGTGCTTGTCTTCACCCTCCTACAGTCAGGGACATTGTAAAGTGATGGGGAGAGCCCCCTAGTGGATGAGATGGGTTAATTGGCAACTACCACATTGGGAAGAGGAGAAAATTGGCAAAACAAAAACACAAACAAAAAAAAACAATGAACTTTTTCACTAATTTCTAATTTTAGGAGATGCACTATAGTATATAGTCTCATTACTGTGACAATTACCTCATTGTAATGTGATGCACACCATGCTGTTGCGTTCAGTACCATCATCACTGTAAGCAGGGTTAACCGACTGTGACCCCCAAATCACTGCATCCAATAAACCACCCAAAACCACAGGTTTTACTACCACCCTCATATAAAATACATACTGTCAGTCCTATGTACATTACCCCTGTGTCATATCTCAAAGTTCTTGCCAATACACAGCCTTATTTAATATGTAGCAATACTTGCAGAAAGTCTACAAGCCACAGTAAATGATCCTTATCAGCTTTTTCAGTCACTCATGGTGTCAACACTCATGGTGGTGACTACACTAAAATGAAGAGATGCACTACATATCAGTGGCCACCTTGTCTTCAGTAACCATAACATGTATTTAACATTATTTACATTAAAATAGCTTAAACTACCAGAATGACATCATATCAGCCACAATCAGAGCTTAATTATCGTTTATCATACAGACCTGAAAATCAGAAGCTTCCCTTCTGAGCACTTAAAAGCTCAGCTCTGTTACTTCAGGCAAGCCATCTCATTTACTGAATTATGCTCCTGGCTTCATTTTCTCACACTGACCTGGAACTCTGCCTGGCTCCATGCGCCAGCTCAGCGGCAGCCTGCTTATCCCAGCTTTTTCCTTTTTTGTCCTGGTGGAGGCTCACTGGACCTGGCCATCTGGCTCGGGCCAAAGATATAGGCTTACTATCCCCTCCTCAATTATTGGCACCCCTGCTAAAGACGAGTCAATTTATAATGCAATTTTAGGATATGTGGAAGAAATTTATATTTGAGTGAATTAGTGGAATTTCACACGAAACTTCAACCTTTGGAAGTACGTTTACTTATTTAAAAACATCCCTTATCAATACTTTCTATACTAGGTCACTGTCTCCATAGTCACTGCTGTACAGTTCATTTATGACTGCAGTGCAACAAAAAATGGCCGCCCACAAGTTTGGTGATACAGAAATTGATTTTAGTTATTGAGTTCTAGTGTTCCGTCTAAACTATTCTTGCCAAAAATATCTATAACACCAGAATACCCACACAGAACATACTTGCAGACTTGTGCTGGCTTAACTAATACCTTGTCGTGACAAGAGAGCTGAACTAAATGAACACCACTTGGCTTTAGTGCTACACATGGTTTCCTAAGGTTCTGTAGGCACTGGAGGTTGACCCTACCCTGACCCCAGCCTGGGAAGTGTTGGCTGAAAGCACAGTCCCATCTCTGGAGACGAGGCCGACAAGAGGCTGGAGATCAGTTTAATTCAGGGGATCGAAGACAGAAATAGCTGCCTCAGCACATGTATTCTGGGCCAGGGAACTGACCGAGCAACCTCTGCACTACTCCACAGAAAATTCACATCACGTCACCGCTTTATTTGCTTGGCAGCTCTCAGAACTCTCTCCTCGAAAACTCACAATCAAAAGGCCTCCAGAGAGGGCTTAGAGTCAGCAATAACCCAGCTTACTGAATGCTAATTAAACACAGGAGAGCCGGGTTTACGTTTTTTAGTTTTATTTGTTTGGCGTCATCAACTTGAGTTGAGGATTTCTCAGTGGGTCTGCAGAGCTTTGCAAAAAGTGAGTCTCAAATGGACATCAAATACTCTATACTAGACCCATGACCATCATAACATTTTAACTAAGGATGCATTGAATATTTGGCAACCAAAACTATTTAGTCAAAAATGTAAAAAATAAATGTTCAAATAAGAGAAAAGACTGAATAACTTATACTGAACAATGATGTTTTTAATAACACTATTACCTTTTTGGACATCCAGAATTGTGCTTTTCCTCACCAACAAAACACAGATTCACCAGCACAGTTACAGTTTGGTGATGAAATGGAAGAAGACAACAAACTACAAGCACAAACTTTACTAAACTACACTCATCTGGGAAGATAACTGGTTACATACTGAAACGCATACTGTTTCCAGGTCCTGTCCATATACACAAAGTATAAGCATTACATTTGTGAGCTGGTTTGACAGGTTGAGTTGCCTCTAGTTGTTTTCCACTGTCCACATCATGAGTATACAATCTACAAACAACAGCACATCTTCTGAAGTTCTCAGAGATGACTTGTGGTGAAGCATAAATGGAAATTAATTTGGGGTCCAAATACTCAGCCTGAAAAGCCCAAAGGAAGCTGCTGCAGCTCTCACTGGACAAGGTTAATGCAATTACATGGATTTGTGTCCCACAGCAGAGAACTCGTTCAAGGACAGAAAGAAGCCAAACCGCGACATGAGATCCAACCTCAACTCAATCAGCAACACCCACACACAGGAACAGGACTTCTGGCTTGACCAACCCAGTATAATCATAGTGATTAAGAGAGCGATTGGTAGGTTGGTGCTAGTTGGGGTTGCCGCTTTTTAGTAAACCTGGTACTTTAGTTTCACTTTCTATTTGCTAGTCCATTCCTGAAGGCTGACTTCACTGTTCCAGAAGATCCAGACTGCCAGTACACAGGACCATAAGTGCATGGTTCTCGACCAAAGGAACTCTGGCTCTTGAAGTGGTTTCGTTCAGGAATCTTAGAACTTTGGTGCCCACGTTTGCACCAGTTTTGATTAAGAGGGCTTTGCACAACAAAACTAAACATGTTAACGTAAAGTACATAGACCCTGTGGCTGCTTTCAGTTTCTCTAAACCAGTAATGTTTGTAGCAAAGCCCAGAATTGTTTTTCACATTTACTTCATCAGCACATATATCATAACACTGGTCTGTTTCTGTAGCGCAGGGTTCGCTGGGCATTCTAGCAATGCCCCGACCCTGGACAACACCAAACACACAACAAACGTTGTGTTTCTTCAGCAGATCAGTACTCGCTCTGAGAACTTGACAAGCCCATGGTTTGTGCTGAAGAACCTACTATTCTTTGGTTCCTGATGGAAACAAAATGTTCAGGTTCCAGGATCGATTTAAAATCGGTGAAAATGTACTGAGTGCCTGAATCTTGAATGAGAACAGAACCCGGTCCATGTTGGCGGAAAAGGGCTTTACGTCTTAAGACTTTGAATAAATATCTTTACTTCTTTGATGTTGATGTGTGAATTGTTTCATTTTACACAAGAGTACATTTGAGCTATTTTTCCAAATGCCATTTGGTTAATTTGCTTGTTAGAAATATTATGAAGGCAAAATCTGGCATTTTCCAGTCTTACCCTGGTTGGTTTTTGGAAATGATTTCAGCCAATCTGTGTTGCTAATTTTGATTTCCAAGCCTCTACAAGAGATAACAAATGGACACTGAGTTATGGGTGAAGAATAATTTGTCAAAAACAACACACTTTATCCAAAACTCCAGCAGCTCTGCTGTTTCTGATATATCTGCACAACCTGCACTAACACACCACCGCCACATCACTGTCAAAGTGCTGAGACTGAACCACCACCCAGATAATAGCTGCTCTGCAGGAGTCCTGGTCATTGAAGAGCAGGGTGAACTAAGTATACAGAGAAACAGATGGACTACAGTCTGTAATTGCAGTACTATGAGTGGAGATAGAAGGAGGAAGCTCAGTAGCTCCAGTCAGTGTAGACATATTCCTCATAAACAAGCATTTACACTGAGACCTGAACATCACCAAGTCTCTAAAAAGGCTTTCTGATATATTCTTGATCTGTTGACAGCACGCATATAAACACGCATGCACACATTCTCACACAGAGCCTCGTGCAAATCCTCATGCAACCCTGACAGGCAGTTGCCTGCACACACTCTCTCTCCTCACATTCCTCTTAAGCTACTTACACCACCGCACCAAGTCAGATTATGTGCAAAATGACATTCTCACCACGCTGGACCTGCTTCTCCATCCATGTCCCAAACAATGCAGAGTCAGCATTAGCAGACAGGTCAATAACATCAGACAACACTTAGTACAGTCCGGTTTACAGACAATGCAATGGGATTAGAATATCACGAGGATGTCCTGATGGACACTGCTCTTGTCCATCTCAATCTCTGACCTGGTGAAGGAGGTGATAATCCCACTCGCCTGCAGTCTCTTAAGCCTGGTCTTCTCTGCAAGTTAAGTCCACCACACTGCCTGGGCCAGAGCTCAGCACCTTGACCACATCAGCTCTCGAAACTGACCTTTTAAAGCTGATTTAAATTAACAATACACACCCAAATCACCTTTTTACGCATTTTAACACGGACCTCAAATGATCAGCTCAAAACTTGAGGCTAATATTGCTGACAAACACAACACTCACCAAAACAGGCCAATAATTTCTGTCAAAATGCATCCACATCAATCTGGATGTGTACTGAGAGAAGTTTTAGGAAGGTGTTATGACTAGACTATCAAATTCATGAGTGTGAAATTTGTCATGGACCGTGAAATGAGCATTTTCCCATGAAACTAACTATTTTCTGTGAAATGCTGTGGAAATTCTTAATTTATGCAGTTTATACTTTAATTGCAGGATGCAGAAAATAGCATGCAGATGTTATTTGACATGTCATATTCACATATTTGACATGTAGTATTCAGAAAGTCATGTAATGTGAAATATTCCACAAGGTGGGCACCAAAGAGCAAAGAAACTTTCACACCAAAGCCGAACTAATGCATTATTTACCCGGGTTGAGTGAGCTGTGCCTCACTTAAACATGATGCAACATCAGACATCCTGGGTTGTTTATAGTTCTAAAAAAGGATTCTATGAACATCAACTGCATTACAAACTGTTTATATTGTTTACATTTTTACACGTTTTCTTTTGATAGAGCATTATTTAACTAATATGCAAAACCTATGTGTTTTATTTGTTAACAGGGTGTTAAATTATGACAATAAATAGAAAATGCATGAAAAATTGCTCCCTGCAGACATGAATGTATGTATTATTTCTCTTACAACAACATTGTAAAAGTAATTTATTAACTTTTGAGAAAAAAAAATCATTTTCACACATATAATTATAATAATAATACATATAATAACCACCCTTGGCTTGGATTACAGTAGCTAGACATGGGGGCATCGACTGTAATAAGTGGTTCACTGTTGTCAATTATTTTGTACCACTCGAGTCATCACTTCTCTCTGATATCAGTGACCTGTGGGGCACCAATGTTATGCCATTGGGAGGGTCTCAATGTACAGTTATCAGTACATCTTCACATCAGCAGCACTAGAACATCCCACAAAGTTAGCAGTTTCTAAGATGCTACCATAACCACGCTTCACCTGGTACCCTATTATCATGCCCTTTTGGGCATCAGTCAAATCATGTCCTTTGCCCATGATGATGGTTTTGCACTCTGCTACAACTGACTGGTGTGCTCACTTATTTATATATACAGTAAACCCTGTAACACAGCATCTGTCATGTCTTGGACTGCGTTCATATTATTTACACTGGCTAGTAGGCACTACTGGTAACGTGCTAATGTATGGGTTATATGGGTCCAGGGTAAACAGGAAGAATGTTCCATCATCTGCCTAGAAAAAAAAAATCCAATCATCAGCTATCCAAGTTGCTTATGGAGTACAGTGGGAATTCTTCACAGTGTTAACAGCACACAATAAGGACTGTGACATGTAGGCCGTGTACTTAGAAACAAAGAAAAATAGCTTCTGAAAAACACAGCCCACAACAGATGCCATAAGTGAAAACAGAACCAGGAATAACTTGGCACAGAAGATATTAGATGCAGACAGAAGCAAGCCAAGAAGACTCGCTCTCTGGGGATGAGGAACAGAGAGCTGCCAAGGACAGAGAACATCAGACAAAGCTCTCAACAGTAGCCCAACAGAAAGGCCCACCTGGGATGAAGATGATCAAGCAAGTTCACCCCCTCAGCAGATCAGCTACATTCACGTGGTTTCCTCTAGGCCTAAAACCCAGCAGAGAAGGCAAGAACAGCCAGATAATTACAAAAGCAGCAATATCACTTTTTCTCTGCCGACACGAGAGATGCATCAAAATGTACAATTTGGGCGTAAACCGAACAAAATTAATAGTAACACTTTAGAAAAATAGTGTTGGAGATGCCTTAGGTAGACTTTATAATATTAGAAGACTCCAATGGAATAAGATTTAAGAGTAATAATGTGATTCGTCTCTTTAGATTTTGGGTTAGTTTTAAGTTTGTGCTGGACAGATTTCTGTCAGACAGTGGGCTGGAGAATTTTTCAGGACCTGGCAACCTGGGACTCTGCTCAGTGTTATAGGAAGGTGCTACATAGATTAAACTGTAGTAAAGATTCTGTTAAAAGGGAACTTAAGTGTAAGAAAGGATTATAAAATGAACAAATAAGCAATAAAAATGAGAAAATAAATGAATATAAAATAAAACTGCACACCAGCACTTCCCCATGCTACAAATATTAATTTAAGCTACATGACTTTCACTACTTAAGACTCTGAAAGAATTAAGAAATAACAATTAAGAACTGACCATCACATTTGCCCATTTAAAGTATTGACATGTATTGGTTAGTTAAGCTACAAAAATACAAGGATTAATGAATGAAACATGAAAGAATTACAAGCAAGTGATAATGGTGGTTGAGATAATAACCAATAACCAATAGCAATGGATTGTGGCTGATACTGATATCATACTTATAATGTAAACAAAAAATGTAATGTAAATAAAGTAACAATGTAAAATTCCCATTACATTATTGCTATCAGTGCCCATTACAGCGAGCTGTAAAGTGGCCCTAGCAGAAAAGCATTTCTAGATGGAAGGTGAATTTCCATTAGCAAAATAAAACTCAGCCAAGATGAAGGACGATGAACAACATCTGCAGGTCATCAGTAAACCTGCAGAAAGCAGCATAAAATAAACACTAGCCAAGCACTAATATCAGTCAACACCCTTATTCCCTATGGCTCCTGTTAACGTAACCAAGGCCATAAATTTTACACAAATAGTGTTCAATAGTTAATTTCTCCTCCTCTGATTGCAGGCTGATTGCAGACCGCTGGAGTCTGATGACCCTGACCTGAATTACCATGGAGGTTAATAGTGGAGTGTCCTTTCAGACCCGAGACCTCTTTTAATCAGACAGCCCTACAGTCCTTTCAGGCTATTTATAACCACAGGTCGAGCTGAACAATGACAAGTATTCACAGACTGTGCATCTTCTGTAGTAAAGCAGGATCTTTCCTCATTAAAACAGCATCATGTTCCAGTCAGCACATGTATACAGCTCTGAAGACCAGACAGCTATTGTACACATCATAATAAAGCTGTTCTTTACATCTTTTTCCAGATGTAGTCATTTAAAATAGCCTACTTACTTCTGTCAAAACACATCGCCAACACTGCTCTCAACCCACTCAATCCTAATGAAGGTCTCATTGACTATTCGATGCATTTTAAGACACAGCATAACTTACTATGAGCTTTAGAAATTAATAATTAATTAACATGGGAGAAAATAAATATGTAAAGTAAGTAGATGGACCTAAATATTTGACTATAAGTTGCTTTTTTTTGCTAAATGTAGTGTAGGAGCCATGGCATGTTTATGTTAACATATCACTACCTCCTTAAACCACAAGAGGACAATTTGCACTAGCTGAACAGACACAAGGGGTCAAAAGGTAGGAAGTGTGTCACGCCCCCCAGATCACGAAACCAGATCGATATAGATAGCAGACACGGTTTCTTGTCTGTTGTCCACTTGGGAGAGAAAAGGTGGTTTATTTCAACTGTTTAAATGGTAACATAGCACATGACAGTGTTTTCCATTAATTCCCTAGACTATGGTGATCATCAAATAATTAAATCATTCCATATTTTTATACTGTGGAATGACATTGCACCATGGGCGAATGCAGCATATGTCCAAAGATTGCTATCATTGGAACTTAATAGTCACCTAAATAGCTTTGTTACTTCTACAAAAATATGTCAACAAATTTCTGTCAAGTGGGGGCAGAGTGACAATCTGTATGTTCTAGAAAAGTTCAGAAAGATTCTGGGGTTGCTAGGACCCCAACCATGAATTCTGATTTCCCAACCAATCAGTAATCATTCCATTATGGGGGGAGTCATGTCCCCCTTCCATGATCAAATTATATTTTGTCAACAAAAGACTTGGACAATCTTGTGGAAAACACTGCATAATAAAAACCTGACTTCCCTAGAAAACAAGATCATTATTATGAAAAATATCAGCATTTATTTATTATTTTATATACACAACAGAGCTGGTCTTGTTTATTTTTATCTTATTTTCTGTATTTTTTAGTTTGTGTATGATATACAGCAAAAAAATTAATTGAATACTGTGAAAAAGTTCATTGTTGGTCATAATTTAATTCAAAAAGGTTAAAGGTCATATATTTAATATTCGCTACATATGAAGTAACATATTTCAGGCCTTTTATGTTTACTGTTGGTCAGTGTAGCTTATAGCTCATGGAAATATGGAAATACAGAATCTCAAATTATTTGAATATTATTTTTATTTTTTTCATTTATTTTTTATTTGAATTATATTTAAACTACAAGGATAAGCATGTCATTTGAAAAAAGGCCAATAAAAGCATGATTCCAATCACTGTGTTAAATAGTCTGAGTCTTGATACTAGTCAAAACAATAATGATTATGACTTTTGCAATAGAGCAGCCCATGTTTGGGGAATTCTTGGTGTTGTCAGCTTCACTGGTCTCTCTAATGGACCAAAAGTCAATGTGGTTTTCAGAAGAATGCAAGTCACCACTGACTTTTCTGCTTTTTTGACTGGTAAGCCACACAAGTGAAGGTCCACCAGCATTCCTGTGGCCTTCATAGTGTTCATCATGACTTCTTCAATTTCCTAACCATCTATTCAGTCTTAATAAACAGTTATAAAGGGCTGCTTGTTTTGAGACTTGAATTCAACTTTGCCAAGTTGCACACAATGGTATTTAACCCATCTGTGCAGTGAAATGCACACACACTAGTGAACACACTAGGTTGTGAGAACATGTG
>BRDA01058186.1:0-16629 GCA_036984385.1 Crenuchus spilurus
ATTAAACCTCACAACATGCAGGACTTTAAGGACCAACATAATATTAGTTATATTAATAATTGGGTTTTAATATTATTGCTGATCTTTGTATGACCTAACACTGAAGAAAACACAAGTCATCCCAGTGTTGAGAAAGCTTCAGGGCAGATGTTCATTTAGCAAACTGAGAGTCACACTCTACATCTTGCATCTTTTCATTTCTGTTTCTCACTGTATTTCTGATTCATGGGCTATGATCTATAGCACCTCCCTCACTGATCTCCATCTTCACAGCCTCCACACCCCAATCGCACACCACCAGTCCCACTGCCTCCATGCAGATCCAGCCCTAAAGCCAGCCTGATATAGCTTGTGCCTGTGTGCAGCTTTATAGTCTAATGCCTCGCCAGTGTGGAATGTGCATCCAAATCACTGCACTGATACTGACATAGAACATGCACAAAAGGCCCAAGCAGTGGCTTTCCCCTTCATTATTTGGAAAGCCTTGGGCTCAGACCTTTGGCATGCTATGCTATTAATACATGCTGTACCAAAGGCCTTAAGAGAATGGCTACTCCTAAAGCAGGGTAGAGTAGAAGTCATTTTGGTGTGAGTGATATACCAGTTTTACCCTGTTACTCAAAAGACCAAAGACAGTCCAGACAAAGTATTGTTTGACTGAACTGCACTACACATCATTTACGCAATAGGTTTGCACAAAAGAAACACATTGCAACACATGTTGACGACAAATGTAGTCAACCAGATGTTTGTGCTGAAGCTATGACGATAATGTAGCTAAAGCCTGGTTCACAATACAGAATAATAATAATTTTTTTAATTCCAAACAATGTTGAGACTGTAAGCCACCCTCACAATATTTTTCAATACTTTTCTGTTCTTGATCATTGTTAGTCATAAAGGCACCCACTCCATGATCTGCCCTGAATTGAAACACTACACACTTTGAGTAACACACCCAACCAATAGCTCCGAGCCTCAAAACCTTGCAAACTAGATATAAACAAACATTGTGGATGATGGTGAAACCATTGCAGTGGTAGTTGTAGAGCTTTCTGCTCAGAACAAAGCCATGAAAAAGAAAAGGATGTGGATGAAATCATAAACCACAAAGACACTCATACCGCTCATACTGATACCACAGCTCCACAAGTCCACCTAGCTTATAATTTAGCCACCATACTTGTAAGTCTTCAAGTACACACTGACATGGTCAGTTCAGCTCAGCTATCACTGGTGGATGGTCTTTCAGGCATGACATCAACGTAGTGTTTTACACCAGAGAATCACTGTCCAACCCACATTACTGGATACAGAGTCATAAATATTGAACATGTTTTATATTTAAGATTCACAGTCCTGGTGCCCCCAACTGCACATAGGGAAGATCAGAGGGGTAAAGATCAGATTATTGAGACCCCACACTACAAGATCATCTGGGTGGATAATCAGTTACGATCACTGACATCAAGAGGCCTATTACTATTTTCGGGAGAAGCAAATCGGCCTCAAAATTAGCCAGATTATCCTGTAGTGTGAACCCGACTTAACAAATAAAGCAAGACTGCACTCCCTAGTTAACATGCAAACTGATTTCCTCAAACTGGATCAAATTATTAAGTCATTTCTAATTGACTCTATGATCTGTGCATTCCTGTGTAATACTGTATTGTTTACAAAAAGTAATTTGTGTAGTTAAAATAAAAACACAGAGGTCATAATGAATCCTGAATTTGGTCATTTTTTAAATTGAAATTATTATTATTATTATTATTATTATTATTAATAATAATAATAATAATAATAATAATAATAATAATAATAATAATAATAATAATAATGCATCCATCCATCCATACATTCCATTCAAAAAGTATAATATAGAAAAGAAAATGAATTTAAAAGTAAAACTAAAATAAGATTTAAGAGTAGTAAAAAAAAAGGCTTCATCAAATCTCTGTAATTAGACCCAAGATTGGATAAAATTTTAGGTGTTGGATCCCCGTACATCTGTCACTCTGGATTTGACGTAGTCATCATTTGTTGCATTGTGAGTGACACAAAAAGCACTTCAAAATCTGATTTAAGCGGTCAGAGCATCTTGACTGAGACAAATGTGTACAAATCAGATTTCAAAACATCTCCATATGTGGCTTGGCTGAGATTTGCAAAAATGGGAATTCATGTATATTTTGTCTGTCTGGACTACCAAAGTCAATCTGGATACAATCTAGATAAACCAGAAGTCTGATTAGGGCTGTCTGAACACAACCTTAGTAACTAATCTCCAGCTATTTGCAGGCTCTAAACTTGTCTTGCCTTATAAACAACTTTTGAGGGAAATTGGACCCATTTGTTTTTCACCAAGCATCACTTTAATAACCAAACGTATTTAATTTCATTTACCGGTAATTATTTTTTTGCTAGTGTGATTGCACACAACAGAATTTGACCTCTGCATGTATCCCATCCGTGCAGTAAAACACACACACTAGTGAACATACTAGGCTGTGAGAACATGTTCCTGAAGCGGTGGGCAACCCTATCCACAGTGCTGTGGGGGTTTAAGGGCCTTGCTCAAATGCACTTCAGTCATGAACTGGTGACCTTCTGATCACAAGACCAGATCCCCTACACACTAGGCCACCACTGCCTATTGAACGATTTGTGAATCAACTGAGGACTACATGAGGCCAGAAGACAGTAAAAAGTCATAGTTGGTCATTAAAAGTCAGCCAAGAAGTGTGCCACTACTATATATAGTATTATATAATTTTACTGCTAATGGATGTGTTATGGCTGTGTCAACACTGCCCATGTGAAAATGCTCTGTATCAGCTATTTATACTGATGCCCTTAATTTTTCCATGCAGTGATGAATACAAACCAGAGAGTCCTCAGCTGTGCCTCTACTTGGCACAGCTTTGCACTGAATTTTAAGCCATTAGCCTCTGCAGCATGTATGGAGTTAGACTATATTCAGCCTCTCTCGCTAATATATAATAGAACTGCCAGAATAATGTGTGCACACACAGCAAACCCAAACAAACATTTGGACATGTGTAGGTTCTATTCCAATGGACCTAGGCCATATTTATCAGAGTGTGAACTGATGAGGTCAGTGTTCTCAGGCCTGGATTAGAGAATAGACTCAATGCACTTGTGGGTAGTTATGACACTCTTAGGATAAAGTGAGCACGGGAGTAATCATCATTGTGACTTTGCTATTTTTGCCTCATTGGGACTACATTAGTCATTTCTGATCTCTTTCCATTAATGATCAGCCTGCAGAAATAGTGACCCTGACCTTACAACACCTGTCTGTACATTAGGCAAGCTCTCTCTCTCTCTCTCTCTCTCTCTCTCTCTCTCTCTCTCTGTGTGTGTGAGTGTGAGATTTGCACAAGTAGTTGTAAAAATAGCTTCTTGTTATGGCTGGTTAAGTGTTATATGAGAGTAACATCAATGCTTGCAAAAAGCAATTTTCAGTCTTTATGCAAAAGTTTGGACATTCCTGATTACTTGGGCTGTTTTATTGATTTTGTAAGTAAAAATAATAAAAAATCCTCTGCAGGGAGTAGATATCAATATGCCATTTAAGTGCACAATTTCTATTTATTTGCTGAATGCTTTCACTGAAAAAAACATAAAGTGCACTAGACCAGATGATGTGTGAAAATGTTCAGTTCAGTATGAAACTTTGTACACAAAATGAGTCCCTCAACATTTTCAGGATTGAGCTGTTGCAAAAACATGACTATGGTGGTCAATTGCAGGGATGCAATTTATAGCACTGTGAATAGCTGTAAGAAGGATTACAGTGAATCTGAGAAAATGCAGAATGAAATTTCAAGCATTTTTCATATAATCTGTAATTTACAGTCACTCTCTAGGGTCACAAACATTTACCATGTTAATGTCCATAAATGGGAAGCAGTTTTTTCAGTCGATACTTCTTAGTGCAGTACAGTGAGGTGGGGGACACACAACTGGCTTGAGTGATCGGGCTTGATCAAAAATTTTATTTGTATTAATTATTAACAAATAATACATTATTAAAAATATTATTAATAATATTTTATTCATAATTAATAGTTACTATTAATAATATACTAATTACAATAATAACAATAAAACTATACTATTATTATTAATTATTAATACATTAGCAATATGTTAATAAATATTAATAAATTATTAAGTTGAACATTTCACTGTTTTCTGGTAGTTCTTGTAGTTTTCTTTTATTACTTTTACATTCCACAGAAGTGTTAACTATTAACATTTCAGCATAATCAACTTATCCATAACTTCCAAACACAGACACAGATTCAAACAAGCAACATGAACAACTTACAGTGGCAGGTGAGCATGGACTCCTGGCCAAACGCTAGTTTACAACCAGAGTGACAGTAGGGACAGCCAATTGCATGTGAGCAAGAAACAGCAGAGCCAATCGATGAGCTTGTCTAAACTGAAACAGATGAGGTCTAAACTGAAACAGGCTTCAACTTGAGTGACTGTTTTCTGCTTGATCCTAGTGCTTGACCCATCTCCATTTAATATAGTGTAACATTGTTTTTGGACAGTAAAAACTGGAGGGGACCAAAACTGCCTTTTGAAAAAGTGCAGGGGACATGTCCCCCTTGTCCATTTTCCATACTATCCAAACTTTTCTTGGGGACGGACATAAACTGTACAAGTGTACCAAGTTTCATAAATACATGGCACACCTATAGCAACTTAGAATCTTTTGGTGCACTGTGTTTGCTTGATTTTGTAAGGGTGTCCAAAATTTTGCATAAGACTGTATGAGCAGATACAGAGTGTGAGCAGGCCTAAAATGTGTATCCTACCTATTGTCTTATGCAAACTTGATATGACTTATCTGACCAAATCTAAAGTAATGCATTCATCCATCCATCCATCCATCATCGTCCACTTATCCGGGTCCGGGTTGTGGGGGTAGCACCCCAAGCAAAGTTGACCAGGCGTCTCTTACCCCAGCCACCTCTTCTAGCTCATATGGGAGGATTTCAAGGCCAGCTGAATGATATAATCTCTCCAGTGTGTCCTGGGTCTTCCCTGAGGTCTTCTCCCAGCGGGACATGCCCAGAACACCTCACCAGGGAGGCATCCAGGATGTTACCTAAACCACTTCAACTAGCTCCACTTGAAGAGGGCTCTACTCTGAGTCTTTCCTGAATATCCAAATTTCGCACCCTCTTTAAGAGAGAGCCCGGGCACCCTACAGAGTGGCTAATGCATCAATGCATAATGTTTCTCTAACAGTTATAACTGATAACCAGTCTGGCACTGTACAGTTAGTATTAATGGGTTGTTGCTGTTAAGTTGTATACATTGTTGTGTTTTATTATCTCTGAAAAAATGATTATGGTGTAATTTGTCACAATATTAATAACATGTTACCTTTCCCTTGTTTGGACCCATATAATGAGATCAAACCAGACTTTATCTCAGCTTAATAGACCCTCTTCTTCTCTGATACAGTCATTGAGACAACTTACTGGACCTAATGGAGACTAATGTGTCTTTAATCTCTTTTAATGCTGCTATGTGAATGTTTTTCGTCCTGATTGCACATTAGATTCACATCAGTTGTGGAGCACATTTGGCCTCAGACTTTACTCCCATATAACAGTCTTACCTCAGCCCAGACCAGCCAGGCTGTGTGACCCATAGATTATTCATAAGCCACCTCTCTCTCTTTCTCTCTTTCTCTCCATTTTTTCCAGCATTATGAGGAAATGAGCATGATTAACACCATTTATTATAGTAATACATCAAGGAGAAGGCCTTTTCCTCTCCAGCTCAGATCATCTATTACTGTCTATGAGGCAAAGAGAGAGAGAGAGAAAAAGAACATAAGAAGAAAGGATGCCTCCGGATCTTTCTCTCTCTCTGTCTTTCTCTGCTTTGGGTAATTAGAGACTTCTGGTAGCGGATCTGCGAAAGATCACTTATGGCTTTAATGCTTCTGAATATATTTATATTCTGTGTATGAGAACCATCTGCCTAATATTGTGTAGGGTCCACCTGGTGCCACCAAAACAGCACTGACCTGTGAAGACATGCACACTCTAAAGGTGACCTGTGGTTCTAAGACTTTGGCAGCAAATCTTAAACCATTCCTAAACAGTTTAGGCAGCGTGCAGAATCCTGCCGAGGCCCTGCCATTAGGGAATGCCATCATCTGCAGTAATGTTTAGGTAGGTGGTATACATCAAAGTAGCTTACACATGAATGCAAAGACCCATTGTTTCCCAGCAGAACATTGCCTTCAATGTAAACCTGGAATGCCTTTTTCCCATAAAGCATTCTTGGTGGACAGATAAGCAACACACACACATCTTACCATCCACAAGATGTAAATAAATTGTGATTCATCAGACCATGCCACCTTCTGCTGTTGCTCCATGGTCCAGTTCTGATGCTCCAATGTCCATTGTGCAAGTGGCTGACCATGACCTCCAATCAAGTTAAACATCTGTAGGATGTTCAGGAACAAGTGTTACAGTAAGACTTTACAGGATTTACAGGATTTTCTGTTAATATCTTGGCACCAAATACCACAAGGTACCTCCAGAGGTCTTGCAGAGACTACGCCAAGAACATATTAACATATTGATTGTAATGATAACCCCCCCCCCTCTCTCTCTGTGAGTGTGTGTGTTGTGTGTGTGTACAGTCTTTCTGTCAGTGATCTGTAGAGCTGACTGGTTGCTGCTTTGTGGCTCAGGCTCTGCAGCTCTCAGATGGAGATGATGGTCAGTGACCTGTATCTTCCTCTGGGGAAGGGTGTGTGTGTGTGTGTGGGGGGGGTGAATATGACTAGAAAAAAAAGACAAAGACAGAACAAAGAATATTCAACCAGAAATGCATTAAAAGACCAACCAATACATTCTGTTGTTTGTTTATATATCAGTGATGTCTGGCAGAATAAAAATAGTTGCTCATCTTCATTCAAGCACATTAGCTGTTACTGATCAAAGAGAGAAAGCTGCCTCTCACTGTGTGTCTGACAAGCACATTTCTAGGTTGTGTATTTTATTAAACATATGCATAAATCATCACACATTTGCCTCAAATTGCATCAGTGTGTTAAGTAATCTCATCTCAGAACTGTTTCAAGCAAACGTGGAAAGATTTAGCCATTCTGCTGATGGAGTTGCTTTAGAGAGGTTTAGAATATACAATCAAACATCATTTTGATTAATTCTTGCAAAAAGCAAAATTATTGACTAGTGGAATTACCCCAGGGGTGGCACAGTGGCTTGTTGGTTAGCACTGAGGTCTTGGGTTCAAGTCCCCATTTGGTTGGAGTTCTCATGTTCCGTGACTGTGGAAAGTCTACAGTTTCTTCCCACAGTTAACACACATGGAGGTCTGGTGAATTGGGTACTCTAAATTGTCCTGGTGTGTGTGTCTGCCCATGTCTTTCTTCCTGGTTGGGACTGAAAGTCCTCATAATGATAGAAATGCATATCAGGTATGTAAAAGTGAGGACATTTTACTGGTTCTCACAAGAACTGTGACTTTTCATTACACATTTTTTTATTATAAGAGCAGAAGCATTGACCTTTGGCTTATAAGGTTAAGTTTAGGTTTATGTTTATTTTGACTCAGTATTACACAAGTGAATGTCCTCACTAGTATAGTACTACCAAAGTGAGTTGGTGTGTATCTACCAGGTTTATGCCACGTTGTGGGGACCAAAACCTGTTTAAACACTCAGGTTCCTTGCAGGGACTATAAAGCTGGTCCCTGTAACGTAAATCATGAAGTTTTAAGGTGAAGACATATTTTGAGGTTAATATTAAGGTTTTAAGGTTTGAGTAAGTCTATGTAATGTCCCCACAATTCACAAAAACAAATGTGTGTGTGTGTGTGTGTGTGCGCACGCGCACCCAACAACGGACTGGCACCCTCTCCTGTGTTTAGCTAAGATAGTGTAATGCCCTGCCCTTTGCCCAGAGAAGGGGTAGGGGACTCACCGTGACTCTGACCAGGATTAAACAGAAGACAATGGATGGAGGTATGGATGGATGGATGGATGGAATGAATGAATGAATAAGCAAGCCCTGGGTTAGGCTAAGTAGACTAAACATATATCAGATGTAGATGGTTAATAATCTTTTAATGTTCTTGTTCAACTGAAGTTTCACTTTGTCGTATGAGTTCTAAAGAACTATGTACACTCTGTTCTTTCCATCAACTCCTTTCTTCTCTTCCCCCAGATGAAGGTCAAACAGTGTGTCAAGGTCCAGTGGAGATGCGTGGCCGGCGTCTGTCTGAGGTGGGCATGCAACTCCGCTCTGAGTGCCACCAGGGCTTGGGCTACTGGGACTATCTGTTCTTCATCGCCATCGGCTTTGTCATCTTTTCGGCCGGGACGATCTCAGCCTGGGTGATGGGCGTGCTCATGGTGCTGTATGAGCGCTACAGCAAAAGGAAGAGTGAGGAGCTGGACAGCAATGACGAGGTTTCCAGTCACCCCCGGGGGAGTTCAAGCAATCACGGCAATGGGGACCTCAGTAAGCCTGGCATGCAGGTGTGACCGCATGATAGAGGGATGACCTTGATGACCATAACCCCTGACCAAGCCGAGTGATGAGGATGAAGGAGATATCAAACGGGAAGATAGCAACCTGCCTGCAAAGGATACTGGGATTTGGAGTTTTTTTTATGATAAAATGGATTTAAGTGCACTTTAAGGATACATATGTCAGTGTAGTGCTTCTGGATAGAAGCGGGAAGAAAAGGGAGAGCAACAGAGGAAATGAGAGTGAGCACATTGTTTGTAAAGGAGAGTTGCCCTCCACTGCTGCATTAAAGAATGGACGTCCCTTTCTGGAAAGGTCACACTTGGTTCATTACCTCTTTCACATCGTATTATGAAGTGTTTGAGACTTGAAACGGAGTAATAAGAGATGTAAAATCACGCGAGATATGGATTCATGTGTGTGGTGATACACATTACAGAGCAGTAAGGAGGTCAAAAATTCTAGTGAATTAATAATGCATGAAAAAGTGACGTATTGATTTCAATATGTTTATCATTTCCATGTGGATAAAAGTTCACAATAATAGTTATAATATTATAATATAATAATATTGATTTTATTCACATGGACATGATGTACAGAAATAAACGAGTAAATCCAGTACATCACTTTTTATATAAGCTTAACAAGCCAGAAAACAAAAGAGTGGAGAACAGAGAGAGAACTGATTAAGACAGTTAACATGTTGATAGGTTACTGATATTTTGGCTAGAAACTGAGCAGGATTCACTTTAGTCATGCTCACATCTTTCTTTCTCTCACACAGACACACACACACATATCTTGCTCCAAGAGTGGTTTGTAGGGCCTGGGATGGAGTGAATCATGGGCCAGATGACTTGTCTTTCTGATAAGGTCAGTAGATGGAGGGTGGAAGTGAGATTTGATATGAAAAAAAATCAAGCTATAAAAAACGAATGGAAGTAAAGAAAAATGAGGGCTTCACTGGACAATCTGTGATTAAGCTGGAAGAAAGTGGGTGAGGGTGTGCTTGAGGTGGCATGACTGATTGATTATTTGATAGATTCATTGATTGACTATCTAATTGATTGTGTGACTGGTTGATTGATTGATTGTTTGATTGGTTAACTGATATATTGACAGGCTGATTGGCTAATTGATTGATTGACTGGCTAATTGATTGATTGACTGACTGATTGATTGATTGATTGATTGAGTGACTGATTGGATCAGTTTGCACACACCCGATTTAATAAAGCCTGTATGCACTGCACCCATAAGCCTTACACACAGTGTAACCAGTCCAGCAATAACACACCTGCATAGGTGACATTGAGAGCAATAGGGTGTGTGTGTTTGTGTGTGTGTGTGTGTGTGTGTGTGAACTACTGGTGAGAGCCATTTAACCTCTTAATCTGCAGGCTTATTATAAAGTTATTAATATTAATTCATATTAATAATACTATGAGTACACATATAAACCCTTGTGGTTTAAGGGGTTAAACCTTTTCAGCTTGCTGTTTATCAGGACTGTAATTTCACAACTTCAGCATTTTCCCTTCATGTATACATAAGAATTGTTCTAAATATGAATATGTTCTAAAGGGGTAGTGATATGGCAAACATTAACATTATGATAATTGGAAAACTCCTTATGTATCACAATAGTTCCGTAGGTGTGCTTGATTACATTTACAGCATTTAAAATGGTTTAATGGGCTAGCGTAAAGCCCATTAAATGGGCTTGTTTAAATATTTAAATGGCATAATGGGCTTGTTTCAGTGGTCCAGTGGTATATAATTCTTTAAAAAAGACATGAATCAGGCCATGGACATTGGGATGAAATGGCAGCAGGGGAAAGCTATTACTAAGATAGCAAAGGGCTAGCTAATTAGCTACTCATGATACAGACTACTGATGGTCAGTTAAATACAGTCGAATGGAAAGACTTTCTAATAAGATGAACATGCAAAGGCAGAAATAAACCTCCATTCCAACATTCTGTACTTCAAGAGCAGCTCAGTTGGCATCTGGAAGCCCAGTTTGTGACATGCTAAATCTGTAACCGTTTTAAAAGCTTAGCATCATGTGACACTACAGGCCTGAGCTTTAAGAGTTATTTCATTCTGGATACTTATATTACCTCGTCTTTCTTACATCACACCTTCTCTTTTGCCTCCTATTCTCTTTCCACCCCTGCTGCCACCTCAGATCCAACATCACTTGCTTAGCAAGGGATGCCCTCGCCAGCACTGCTCTAAGAATACTAAAGACTAGTGTCACAGTAAACAAAGACATGTTTATTTCACTAATTCAGATCTGCCATCTCTCTCTCTGTCTCTTTCTCTCTCTCTTCTTCTTCTCTCTCTCTCTCTCCTCTACCTGTACAGTTCAGCAGTGAAGTTTCAGGTTTCAGGTCACACTGGGGTGTAGTCATACCAACAGTGTTGTGGTTGTGATCACACTCAGAAGTGTTAACCCCTTCCAGGATAGATGGTGTATTAATACTGAGTGTTGAAGGAGAAGATCTTTGAGAGATTACGGCTAAAATAAATGGGGAACTGGAGCGATACCAAAAGGGGTTCTGAGTTTCTAGTGTAGATGCACTGTGGATAAGACAGCGGCATAGCATAAAGGCATGAAAGATCTCACAATGTTGATTTTTTGGTCATATTTCACCCTCTCGTGTAGTGTAGATGCCCAGCTGTTCTTCCTGACTGCGAGAAAGTAGCTCGGCAGTGTGAGTTCCTAGCGTTCCAGCTATAGAACGTAAGTAGCTTGCACTTTACCCATGATTAAGGGCCCATGATTAATGATCTTATATCAGATGCTGGATTAATAGGCAGTTAAATATGAGCAGTTGTGTGTATTAAATAACTCCATCACTTGTAATGTCTCTGACTCTAGGAGGGTCCAGACTAACACAGGCCTCCTCTGATGCATGTGAAGTCAAGCTCCTCCTCTTTTCCAACTGCTGCTGATACATTGCCACCAGGCAGCCGATGCGCTCGGAGGAAAGCGCAGGATTACCAGTTCTCATGAATCGGCTGGCAGATGCCTGAGTCAGCTGATATTACGTAGTAGTGCTGGGGAGAGAGCGCCATCTTGTACCCAGAGAGTACGGGCCCCGGCTGCTGATGGCAAGCCGCGTGATCGGGATTTGAACTCGCGATCCTCAGATCATAGTGACATTGCCTTAGTACGCTGAGCCACTTGGGGGACACTGTTTGTATTTATAATTATTATAGTATTTGCTAACTGTCCCCATAACATGTAACCATCATCGCTCAGTGAAATTCTGACTCCAGATCTTACGAAGCTCTTATTATCTCGTGGCTGTGGACAATAGGCACTGTTAGAGAAAGTTCAAAAGAAGCTTTATAATACCAGATGGTGTAATAATACCAAGTGTTGAAGGAGGAGAGAATGTGAGAATTGAGAGTCTGTTTATGAACAGAATGTGGTTTGAAGTGTCAAACGTCGCTACTGAGACTAAAAAGAGCAAAGCATAAAGCCACTGACAGAGGAAATAGACTGTTGTAAACTTCAAAGCACTGTAAAGACCCACACGAGGGACGGATATTATAGTGTGTGTGTGTGTGTGTACCTTCACAGGCTACTCTGACCTCTAAAATCGAGCCTGTGTCCATGTTATTGCCCTTTTTTGAAAGCATTAAGAGGCAGAGGCTTTAGGACACCTAGTGTTCTCCTCCTCTATGAATATTAATGTGCAATTGTCCAGCAGATAGAGGAGAGGACATCTTATGTCATCTGCTATTCAGGTGCAGTACAAGAGCAGTACAGCAGTTAAAGTGCTAGAGTACTCTACTGCAGCTACTGAGCCTCCATAATAATTACCTTCTGCACTTCAGCCCGGAGTTTGGCAGCCACAGAAGTGTGTGTGTGTGTGTGTGTGTGTGTGTAAACCTCACAAAAATGATGCAGCAAGGGTGGCCTGTGTATCTTTGGCACTCAAACGCACGCACACACACACACCTGAGTGGGTGAGATAAGTAATGGACTGGCAAGTCCACTGGACTTTTCTTTCTGTGTCTCACTGTGCAGTCAGTACCTCCCTTCGAGTGTGCAGTGCAGGACAATTTATAACACATTCTCTTTACATTTGACAATGCAATTTATGAACCTAATCAATGCTAATCTGATCAATATTACAAAATTAAATGAGTTTCCTGTTCACTTTGTCTTCTGTTGACTAAAGCTACTTTGCATCGGGCATCATGTTCATTTGTATTCTGTAAGTACTCAAAGCTGATGCTGGTGGTAAACGGTTAGTAGAGTTTGAATAGATTATCCTGCTTAATCCCACGGGATGGTTAACTGTTGTTTGGGAGCTTTGCCGTGTTTGTTGTTAGCTATTATGGAGGGTGTTTCAGAGTTGTTCTCAGCTCTGTTACAGAAGAGTTACTTTAGTGGTGTGAAGACGAGCTGTGTTAACTGTGTGTGAGTTTCTGAAGCTGTGAGTTGAGGGCAGTGCAGATGTAGATTTGCTGAATCGATTTGTTGTCTGCTGCAATGTGTCCGTTATGCTCTGTTCACCATGTGTGCAGTTCTGGTGCATTAAACTCCCACAGCGAGGATTTCCTCTTCTCTTCTCTTCTCTTCTCTTCTCTTCTCTTCTCTTCTCTTCATTTCTCATCTTCTCTTTATTTCTCTTCTCTTCATTTTTCTCTTTTCTTCTCTTCTCTCAATTTCTTCTTAATTTCTCCTATCTTCTCTTGATTTCTCTTCTCTTGTTTTCACATCACTTATCTTCTCTTCCCTTCTTTTCTTTTCTCTTTATGAATTTTCTCTTTATTTCTCTTCTCTTCATTTCTCTTCTCTTCATTTCTATTTTCTTGTTTTCACATCACTTCTCTTCTCTTCCCTTATTTTCTTTTCTCTTCATTTATCTTCTCTTTATTTCTCTTCTCTTTACTTGTTTTTTGTCACATCACTTCTCTTCCTTTTCTTTTCTTCATTTCTCTTCCCTTCATGTCTCTTTTCTTTATTTCTCTTCTCTTGTTTTCACATATCTTCTCTTGCCTTCTTTCCTCTTCTTTTCTCTTCATTTATATTCCTTTCTCTTCAATTCTCTTCTTTTCTCTTTTCTTGTTTTTTATGTCACATCACTTCTCTTCTGTTCTCTTAATTTCTCTTATCTTCATTTCTCTCCACCCTATTCTATGCTCTTGTTTTCACATCACATTATTTCTTTTCTCTTCTCTTTTCACATCACATCACATCTCTTCTTTTCACATCTTTTTTTCTTTTGTTTTTTTCTTTTCAACTTCTCTTTTCTTCTGTTGTTTTCTTCTCTTGTTCTCTTCTATTCTTGTTGCATCTCTTGGATTGTTTTATCTTGTTGTTTTCTTCTCTTCCCTTCACTTCTCTTCTTCTCTTTTCTCTGCAATGCAAAGTTCCCATTTTCACTTTGTGTGCTTTTAAGTTCAGCTGGGTTCAAATGAACAGCCCAAGATCTGAAGTAATACATGTGAATTCAGTTCTGTAGAGTTGACTTTATTAGCTATACACAGAATTTTTATTCAACACTCCTGTAGTTAATTCAGTAATGCATTAAATTAATGCTGCAATGATGCCCAGGACTAATCCCTGTCCAGGAAACCATCCCCATATTATTACAATCTAAATAAACTCTGCAAGACTTTTAGAGCTACGTCAGCAATGTTATCATTAACTCAACTGTGCATTAATTCAGCACTGCAAGAGTTAATTCAACACTGAAAAAGTTACATCAACAGTGTCATAGCCAACACTGTATGTACCTTAACACTGTAAGAGTTAACTTTATTATATTACAGTCAATCCAGCACTTTATAGATTGACTCAACACTGCAAAAGTGTATTTATTACTGAATCAAACATTTTTGACACTTTGACACAAACATCACATTCACAGCTGTTTGGGGCAGTTCAATTCTGTAGAATTAATTCAGCCTTGTAAGAGTTCTTCTAGCTGTGGGGATTCTGCTAAGTAGATGTTTTCTTTCATTCTCTTTCTCATTCCAGATGTATTCCCCTTTTTTTGTGCCTCCTCCCTCTGCTCTGCTCTTTCTGCAGTGCTGGAATGTGTGTGTGGGATAAGGTAACGGCACCTCTCTCTCTCTCTCTCTCTCTCTCTCTCTCTCTCTCTCTCTCTCTCTCTGAGTCCTGATGAGGCTGGAGAAGAGGAGGGCTAAGCTAAATCAGAACCGATGACAAGCTTTCCTCCAGAGAGCCATGCTGTGAGAACTGCAGCAGCCTCATGATGCAGCTGTCTGAGAGACAAAACACACTCTGGTACAGCCCCGTCCCTGCTTTTACACCCAGGCCAGATGAGAAAACAGTAAAAAGTGGAACAATTTGTGCATTTTCAGGCAGTTCTTGGCCCTTTAGCTCCCACATCTTTCACACACTGTATGTGAGAATTGATTCCACAGGCTGGAGTTGTTAAAAGGCAATTCTGGGATGCTGCATTGCACCTAAAGCCACAGTGCAGTTTGTGAAGAAGCCAATTCGGCCTTGTTGTCCCTGCATACTGCACAAAGAGTATTAACCCTTACAAGTCTGTTGTTTTGCTATATATTTGATAATTTAATTGCAAAAGTAATTGCAAATGGAATTACATTGAGAACACACTATTACACACTGTTCTTTTGTAAAACTGAAAAGCTGCACTTCATATAGTCATACATTAATAGAAAAAGTCCCTTATGTACATTAATGATGAATAATTACATAATTAACACATAATCATGAATAATTACAGCTTTTTGAAGAATTTGACATGCAGTACAAAGAAGTATGATGCACACTAACTTAAAGCATTTGTACTTGTATACATTATTATTATTATTATTATTATTATTATTATTATTATTAAGTGTCTTCAAGTCATTTCTGACTCCTGGCAATCATATGAATAGTGTTTTGTCTTCTGTTTTGTTCTTCAGCCTTCATGAAAGGCTCATTCCTGATTCCTCTGATTGTATCCATCCATCTTTTTGCTGGTCCTCTTCCTCTCTTACTTTTAGCTGTTCCAGCATACCCAACAATGATTGGCGCCCCATTCTGGGTTAAATTAAGATACCCTGTTTTGTGCCCGGTGAAGTTGTAGGGCTCTCACCATGACCCTGATCAGGATTAAGTGGGAAATAATGGATCGACAGATGGATCCATTCCATAAATGTCTTTGGAAACAAGCTGGTTCTTCTCATAATGTGTCCAAAATAAGAGATCTTCAGGTCAGTTATCTGGGCTTCTAGTGAAAGATCAGGTCTAATTTGATTCAGGATCCATTTACTTGTTGTTCTTCCTGTCAAGGTTCTTTCAAAACATCAGTACCCTTTCTGTCCTTATTTTTATTGCTCATTCATAAAAAACAGCATAGACCACAGTTTGGACAGTTCTAATCTTTAATATCTGGTACTACAAAAACATTAAAACCCCAGTGTATGGCACAGACTCATACTCTTAGGGCACCAAGCATTATATGTTACACATTCCTCCTGTAACCAGCTTTAAACATTTAGAAATGGACAACGGTAAGAGTCTGAGACATAATTTACAAGCCCAAATTATGATGGCTAGATCTGTAAAACAGCAGGCTTATGGACTGCTCTTGGTCAGTAGTGTTATCTACTGTCAACTGATCCAAAAAAAGACCAGTAACTGACCACAAGGTGTTGGGCACCCAAGATGGCATGATGGTAAGGCCAACCCATCTGATCCAGACTAATGGAAAGGCTATTATGGCACAAGTCAAAGAAATGCTGGTTACAGAAGGAATGTGTAAGAATGTTTAGAACCATTTATAATCTACGTTTTTGGACAAAGTGAGTAATAATTAATACATAAGGTGTCCTATTGGCTTCTTCACCTGAATGACTGTGAATAACTATAATGCAAATGATCTGTTGACAAAATTTGCATTTAAATTAACCTCAGTCTGTTTTAAAATGATTGACGTATGATTACAGTCAGGGGCGTAGCAGCAAATTCGAGGCCCTGTACACTCTCAATGTCAGCGGGTCCCTATAAATGCCAGTAAACGAGGCACATGAGCAAAAAAAAAGGGGGGGGGGG
>BRDA01058190.1:0-17877 GCA_036984385.1 Crenuchus spilurus
ATGTTGCACTATGGTTCCGGAGGAACGTAATTTCATTGCACTGTGTACCTGTACTCAGATGTAATGACAATAAAAGCCACTTGACTTGACTTGAACTGTTGTCTTCACCAACACCACTTCTAGCAGCCACACAAAGGTTCCCTTGGAAGTTCCCATTCAAGTACTAAGCAGACACAAACCTGCTTAACTTATGTGGATAAATATTATAATGTGGCCTTTATGAAAGATAAAGGGTGGCATTAGTGACCCATCAGTGACTTTTATGATACAGGGAAAGAGCCACTTGCAACCTCCATGACCCCACCCACCCTGTGCACTAACTTTTCACCCCCCTTCTCTCTAGAATGAGGCTGCACAGCATCCAGGCAAAATCCAGTGCATCTACACTGAAAAACTAGTTTTACCCAGATGCAGTCAGACTGCTAAACTGCTCCACCCCATATACTGACTATGCACTCTGTAGAAACACTATACTGAACACAACTGTACACTGTACAAGTTTCTGTTGCTCTAATTTAACACTATCACACCTTAACATACTAAGAGGTTGCTGCTGCAGTATACTGTACAAAGTTTTAATTTAATTGTTTTATTTTATTTTATAATGTAAATATATTTTTACTCATTTGATTTTATTCAATATCATATATATCCTAGTTTATTCAAATTTTTAATCATGATAATCACCAAGCTTAGGAAACTATATTTTGTTCTGTCATGTCACATGGTCTGAATGACAATAAAGCTGAGTCTAAGTCTGAGATTCCTTTACCTACACAGAAAAGTAGTGTTTAAAATCTGGTGCCTTAAACGTTTGCACAGATAGTGTAATGCTTAAGATGCTTTTAATCACCAAGACATAGTTGCATGTACAGTGCAGGGTACAGAGATTATATAAAATGCCCAGATATGTCTACTGTCATTCCAATTGGTTGGACTGTCTGCCACTTTTTCGTCTGAAGTGTTGTTAGAATTATTTTTCTGCTGGATCAACATAGAACCAGGTCACACAGTTTGAAGTTACATAAACATTAGAGTTTATATAACAGTACTGCCTTTGTACTGTTAAATTCAAGGTTCTACCTTTTAGGAGGGAATTTATCACATACTGAATTGCTTATCACCTCATTCTACAAACCTAAAAAAGAAAAGAAAAGAAAAGAAAAGTTTTTCTTTCCAAATATTATGTTTGTCCCTCTTCAACTAGTTTTTTTTAATTAATAATAACTTCTTTGACTGTAAACACACATACATATCAAAACTATTAGTTATTTGTTATTGTGATCAATTAAAATGCAAATGATTGGACACCCCTGGTAAAAAAAAAAAAACCTGCCAATTTTAGTACAAAAATATTATTTATTTGCTGATTTCAATACAGTGGGAAAATATTATTTGTCTTAACATTTTATTTTTCCAATATGTTATCAATAATTATGTATTAAATGTCCAAACATTTCTCTTTAAGAGTGTTTATTTCAGTAAAAACCTATTTTAAGTAAAAGAAAAATCCACAAAACCTGAGGTGTCCAAACCTTTGCATATGACTGTATGTCGCAATACATTTTTAGGAATGCATCATCAGTCAGTACTTCTTCAGGTACTGATAACTCATTTTTTAAGTGAAACTAAATTAACAGCTGAGTTCAACATAATGGAGAAAATAAAACAAAAATACAGCATGTGCAAAAGTTATGGCACTTTAAATTATATTTTATTTTTTTTATATAATAGTTGTAGAGGAATTTGTTAATTTATTTTCACTTATATCTCAGAGTTGAAAAATACTCTTTTGTGGTTGACTAGCAGGTGTCTATTAATTCTGTATATTGAGACACTTATGAAGGAGATCTGGTAAAACATAATCACTGTTCTGTATCAATGCTAAATGGTAACCATAACAATCATAGTAAATATCCATGTCTTGAATGGTCCCCTAATCACTACCCTACATTTGAATATCTGGATCACTATATAGAACTCTATTTGTCATGGTAGTAAATGATTTTGAACACTTCCTCACACAGGTTTGCTCCTCTGAGAATTTGTGCATGAATATTTAAGCCAAACAATGTAGTGCATTGTGGATATCTGCAATACACTAGGGTACATTGGTTGTACACTATGTATTTTGTTGCATTGTGGGATTGTCTGAGTGCTCTGAAAATTCTACACTAGGTTTCTGAACACCACAAAATCGCAGAACTCCAAAAATGTGCACTATAGAGTGAATTGGGCACAGACACAGCAAATATCTGTTGACAAACTAGCTACTACCATACAGCAACAACCAATAACACATTTGAAATATGAATGAATTTGTGATTGCTTCTCATGTTTGCACTGTACACATAAATATACAAAGATGCCTAAATGAGTAGCAACCTGGCTATAAGCTGGATAATGACCTTCATGGTGTCCTGCTCTATGAAATTAATTCACTTACACCTGCCTCGTCACCTTGGCAGAGTTAGCTCATACTTAAAACATTAACATGTAAGCTGATAAAGAGTGTCCAAACTTTATGAAATGAAAACCCTCAAGTCACAATATCATCCATGTTTGGGGTCATACGTGTTGATACTTGCAGTACACTCATGCTTCAAATAGTGTTTTTTTACAGTAGAACTGCAACAACATGACATGATTACAGGTGACTCATCAAAAGTCACTGAAGCTCTGCAGCAGACTCAGAGCGAAAGTGAAAAACAGTGCAGTTGTCAGACTCTATGTTGGATCAAGAATAAATAAATGCACAGCTTCAATAATAATGTAAATTCATGTTCTATAACATGAGGATATAACAGTGTGTATGTGTGGCTCAACATGGGAGTGGGTGGTGGAAGGGAGCAGAGGTCTGTAAATAAGTGATGGTGACCAGCACTGAGGACAAAGCAGCTGAACAAAAGCGGGGAGGGCTGATCTCATTCACGCTGCATAATGAATAAATGTGAGTGTAAACCAGCACAGACGTGATAAACGCTGGGGAGGGCAGGTGTGAGGCCTCCTGCTATTCTTCACAAAGACCCAGAGAGCTTACTGTTTACACACACATGCATATGAACACACAGACACATGGTGGAAAATGTGCAGTTTTTTTAAAGGTGTTAAAGTTCCAGGCTAACAAAAGCATGTAGAGATTTAACAAGTCTCTTCAATACTCAAGTGCACAAAGTTCTTTTGCCTTTTGAAAAATGATCTGCTGAGTTAATGCAGGAAGGTCTATCAAAAAAGAGAATTGTGTTCAAATACTATGTTACTACAGCTCCAAGACAGTCCTGAAGTAATGCAAACAAACTGTACACTATTGCACTGTATTATAGTTTCTAATAGTATTATTTCATTTTTTCAAGGGATATCAGGGAAAAATTATACTGTCATGCATTTTTATCTGCTTAGACTGTTATAATAATAATAATAATAATAATAATAATAATAATAATAATGGTAACACTTTATAATAACTTTCATTAATAGCGCATTAACTAATGATTAATAACTGTGAACAAATCATTAGTTCATGAGAATTTCAATAACAACTGATTTACTAATGATTTACTAATGATTTGTTCACATTTGCAAAAATTAATACAGTCATTAGTAACTGCATGAAATGTCATTTATAAACATTAGTTCATGTTCGAATTCTCATGAACTAATGATTTATTCACTAATGATTTGTTCAATTTGTTATTAATCATTAGTTAATGGCTTATTAATAAAAGTTATTGTAAAATGTTACCATAATAATAATATTAATAATAAAAATAATAATAATAAATTACATGCATTCAAATATTTTGTATATTTGTGTATTACTGCAGCTGCTGGTAATGATAACCCTAACTGTAACTTAACAAATGGGGGTCTCACTTTATTTAGATAGGCTGATGTTTCCCTCTATAGTTAATCTACAGATGTTCCCATTATTTACAAACTGTCTGTTGTAACTTGATACTTGACAGTTTTAAAGTTAGGGTTAGGACAAGCATTAGAGTAAGGAACAGATTGATAGGTTAAGGTTTTGGGTTAAGATTAAACTCAGTGGTTGACTGGACTATATTAAACGTGCATTAAAATCTAAATCTACAAAGCATAAAAAACGACGTATTTAAATAGGTCCTCTAACAAACAACTGCTCTATTTTGAAAAGATAGACATACAGACGGATAGATAATGTTCTCTCTCTCACACACACTCTCTCTCTCTGTCTCTCTCTGTCTCTCTCTCTCTTATTATAAAATGAGCTACATGATGTGCTGATGTGATCTGCTCGGAGCTGTTCTGTAGCTCCTCCCCCTGTAGGTGTCCTCGCGCTAAAAGAGCGCAGCTCCTCGCGCTGCTCCTCACTGCGCTGCAGCTTCACAGCGGTGAGATTATACAGCTGAATACTGATCTTTACGCGGAACACAGACGTTAAAGAGACAACACACAAGCGGAGATAATACTAAAGAAGTACACACCGCCAGAGAAAACACACTCCATTCTCGTAGGGACCGACTAGGCCAGTTTTCATTGTCTGCCTTTGGATATTTCAGCGGCTGTTCTGTGGAAACGTTCAACAGGTCAGTGTGTTCATACACATCTGCTGAGCTGACTTCTATTACGGCTACAACTGAACAGATAAACGTGTTTGTCTCTGTCAGCGTTCACATCACTTATGTCACGTTAAGTGACGCTATATTCTACTATAGTCTACAGCAACTATTAGACAGTAAAGCGAAAAATAGCCTAAATTATGGACTATAAACATGGAGATACCCGGATGTTTTTTTTTTTGCCTAATGTGATTATGTCATGTGTGTTAAATCTATTTCTTGGTGGTCGTTAATTCAATTTGAGTCCACTCGCCCCCGGTCTTATAGTTTACCCCAGTGACGACCACCATGACTCACTGAAACCTGCAGTAGTGAGGCATCAGCTGAAATTTAAAGAACTGAGCTGAAGTACATTTATCCTAAGAACCTGCAAAGTCAGGACATAATCATAATGATAACGATGTCTGTAGAGCACCTTCTGCTCTGCAGTTTCCTTTAGACTTTAAAAACACCTGGTTCAGATTATAACCAGCCTCTTCTTACTATACCCAAAGGTTCTAATGTGTGACCTCAGCATGGACCAGGTGACCCCTCTGTCATCAGGCTACCGCTGCCTAAAGGTGAGGATGACAAACAGTGCATGGAAAGAAAGTATAGTAATACTATGTATATAAACATAACGTATAGTAACACTACACATAGGAAAATAAAGCAGAGTAACATTACATAAAGGAAAAGAAGTATAGTAACACTACACATATGAAAACTAGTAATCCTACAGAATTGTTTCCTTTAATAATCATTATAATTCACACAGTTATTATAGTACACTATGCTAGTATTATATATTGCTGTTATATATTACACAGAAACTATTACTATAGATTATGGGCAGTCTCAGTGAATTACACAAAGTTTGAAACAGCTAAAGTGAAACAAGCTCTGCTTGACGTTCAAACATTAAGCTGTTATGTGCCTGAGGGTCTGTTTTGTTTAACACATACTTAGCCATATCTATATTTTTTTATCGAAGGGTGGATTTTGGATGGGTATTATATATTTTTACAACTTACAGCATTACAATGACACATGAAAAAAATAAGTTTGTGTTTATAATTTCATTTAAAACTTATTTTGTCATATTTTATAATCACTACACAGTGACATTTCAAGCCTTTTTTTGTTTTCCTTTGATCAGTTTGGCTTATAGCTCAAATCCCAAAATATTAGATTCTTTCATTTCAGGTTTGAGCGAATTATTATCAACATAAAACAAACCAATCAATCAATCACCTTTATTTAAACTCGGGGTACATTGAGGATGTCCGTCATTTACAATGTAGCCGAGGTAATACATAAAATGAAAACAAACAAAAAAAGCTTTGAAATGTCACTTTATGTGTAATGAATATAAAATATGTCACAGTTTACCTTTTTGAAGTCAATTATGAACACCAATGAACTTTTTCACATTATTAAATTTTTGGAGATGCACTAGTTTAGTTAATGGAAGAAAATGAAAGTATAACTTGCTGAAAATGCTGGTGGCTGGTCCTGACACATGAAAAGGGTGTACAGGAGGAACTTCATTGCAGCCACTGTGGGAAAAATCTGATCTAAAGAGATCAGTGGTTGTTTTAATCTGATCAACAGAGAATAGGGTTGCTGCTGCCTGATTGGAGGGCCAGCGCCCACACAGCACTGCTGCTGCGGAACAGGAAAGCCAAATATGGTCGTGAGCTGGAGCTGGCTCAGGGCAGCTCACTCAAGCAGCTAGAGTTTGAGCAATCCTGGCAGTTGAGAGAGAGGGAGTGCCTTCTGGGTTTTTCCTGCTACATATTATCTGTGTACTACATAACTAACGTGACTTTCAACAGCCAGCCTGATGTCTTAATGATTCATTGTCTGGCTTTTATGAACACAATGAGTTAAGCTGTCAATCAGAGCTTAGACAAATAATATGTTCTTCACATATAATTTACCTCAAATTAGTGTCATTACTTAATGGCTTTTCAATGTAATGTATGAATCAGTGTAAAGTACTCCCTTCTAATAAAGTGTTTTCATTTGCTGGTTTTACAGAGGCAGGTAGCCTTTGAGCTCTTTGAGGATCCTATGTCTCTGTTCTCTGGGTTTTACCCATCACTGGAGGAGGAGCAGGCTGCTCAGGAGGTTCCATCAGGCCTGGAATGTGCTCCACAAGGTGAGACACCAACAAAACACAAGAGAAGTTGTGTATTATATCAAACATATACAGTACAATATATTCAGATTGTTAAAACAGCACTAAGCACCAAATCAGTCCCACTACAGTTTTAAAGGTGTATGGAAAAACCATAAATGAAAAGATACATTTAAAAAGAACAGCAAACACATTGAATGACCCAAAATACTGAAGCTGTGTTGTCATACACATCTGTGCTATAGCTACTCATTCAGGTCTTTACTTTGTTATGTGTTGGTTTCTCAGATTTGGGACCATGCTCTGTGCCTCTGCTGACACCATGCAGTAAAGCAGTCATGAGTCAGGCTTTGAAGGACAGCTTTAATGGCTTCTCCAAGGTGCAGCGTATCTGTGGCATTTCTAACAGTGAGTATTTCCCAGCTTTTTGAAACATCTCAAGATATCTAGGTAGTGAAATCTTACTCAATTTAGGGCATTCTAATGACCAAATTATATCCAAATGTTTGTTCTCCAGACCCACGAAAATGGAGCAAACAGCATGTCCTCCAGTGGCTGCACTGGGCTTCTGGTGAGTTTAGCCTCACCAATGTGAACTTCTTCAAGTTCGATATGAGTGGGCAGGAACTGTGTGACCTGGGAAAGGAGGGATTTCTGGACCTAGCTCCAGATTTTGTTGGCGATATCCTTTGGGAGCATCTAGAGCAGATGATGAGAGGTATGCATAGGTCTTATTTATGCACATTGTTTATAAGTGACTCCTGCACAAGCAATATCTAATCAATTTGCTTTTGTTTGTCTGCAGCCTGTCAGGAGAGCAATGAGGTGAAAGCACTTTCCCATCCTGCTCCGGGTGAAACAAACTGGATGAGTAACAATTCTGTTGGTGAGTTTCAAAAAATATAATCCTTTCAAATAACTCAAAAGCAGTACAGATATAGTGAACTTTCCCAATTATAATGTTATTATACATTTGAAATATACTTTTAGTGTTCAAGGCAGTTTTTTTAAGCTTTACTTGAATCAATGGAAGAAAATTTCAGTGAGTATGTTTGTGTGTGTCAAGGTTTTGGACTGGAGGACACCCAGTGTGCACTGCAGGTGTCGGACAGCTGTAGTAGTCTCCTGAGGGAGCTCTTTGAGGCTCCAGAAACCCATCTGATCTCTGACCAGCACTTCTCCATGTACCCTAAACCTCAACTAAGCACAGTCAATGTGAGCTACATCAGCCAGGATTACCCAAAAAACAAAGCAACACCACACCTCTCCTCACCTCGTGAGTTTTACCACCACTCTGTTTATTTTTCCTTTCAAGGCTGTTTGTTTAGTAACAATGTAGTTTCCTCAATCACCCTACCAGTCCAGGGATTATTCTGGTAATTACAGTAATTAGGACAGCATAAAACGCAAACTATTAAGACAAACCTATAATGATTATACCTGTTGTAATAGAAATATAATTATTAGGAAAAGATCACCCTTAAAACTCTGAAGTAAGTAAATATATGTCTGTTTTGTGCTGCAGTCTCATCCCATGAGAAGGCATCTATGGAGAGTGTGGACAGTATGGATTCTTCTGAGTGTGTGCTGCGTTCCTGGGGCAGTCAGTCCTCCCTCTCTGACACTCAACGTGTCCCATCTCATGACAGCTTTGATGATGAGTACAATGCTGCTCCATTGAGTCTTGGCAAACAGGGACTGTCCTTTAAGGACTACGTTCAAGAGAGAAATGAACCTCTGGAGCAGGGCAAACCTGTCATCCCGGCCGCTGTGCTAGCTGGATTTACCGGTGGGTGTCATGGCTGTTCACATTCACTGTCTGCACTTTCTGGTTCTCTTACTCTAATTAAACTTGGGCATATCTGTGCTGCTCTTTAGGAAGTGGCCCTATTCAGCTGTGGCAGTTCCTTCTGGAGCTACTGACTGACACAACATGTCAGAGCATCATCAGCTGGACAGGAGATGGCTGGGAGTTCAAACTCACAGACCCTGATGAGGTAAGTGTGAAAAATAGGAGTATGACATTACGTATTGTAATACATTAATCGAAAGTGGCAATTCAGCTTCATTGATTTTGAAATATTCCTTAAAGTATAGATTTGAGCTTTCATGATGAGTCAGTGAATAATTTCCTAAAGATTCCAAGTCAAATCACATCTACGTGAAGTCAGATATTTACATCCAGATAATTGAACCTGATGGCACATTCTTGGTCATTTGTCACACACAGGTAGCTCGGCGATGGGGCCGTCGGAAGAACAAGCCCAAGATGAATTATGAGAAGCTGAGCCGTGGTCTGCGTTACTACTACGACAAGAACATCATCCACAAGACATCAGGGAAGCGCTATGTGTACCGCTTTGTCTGTGACCTGCAGAACCTTCTGGGCTACACTGCTGAGGAGCTGCACAACATGCTAGGAGTTCAGCCTGACACCGAGGACTGAGCTGAACCAGCACCTGTGAGGAGGGGTGCATGTGTGATGGAGCAGAGGGAAGAAAAGCCCCCTGAAGTCCACTGTCAAAGTGCAAGCCTTTTTAAAAGGTCTGCATCCTGTGCCATGCAGCACTGAGGTTACACTTGAAGCCTTTGCACCAGCTGAATGAGAGGAGCACCATTTCTCTTTTTCCAGAGCTGGATGTTATGACTCCCATGCTTTGGTGGCTTTGAAGATGTCCAAACGTCTGGTGTAAACCTAAAATTGCCACCGGACTTTAAGCTGCACAGATATGAATTAATGTCATGCTATCATCGGGAACTGATTACCTCTTTATATGCGTGGATTATTGCTTATATCAGGCAAACTGGTGTAGAGGGTACAACAGGAGTCTATACAAGACACTCCCATTTACAAAGAGAATTCATTTTTTAAATAAGTGGGCAGGGAGAGGATAGGTACATGTCAAGACAGTGTCTTAAGACTGATGTTATATGCCGAGTGCCATTGCCATCACTGGTTTGCTAAGTGCTTTAAATACAGTGCTGTTGTGCCTGCTGCCCTATATGCCTCTGCTTTCCCTGTTGTGAGAAAGAGACAGCACTGTGCTATATTCAGTCACGTGACTGCAACTTCTACTGCCATCACAGCTTACAGGCCATGGACATTAAGCTGTATATTTTGTTGCTGTCTGATTCTGATCTGTATTCTTACTAGAATAGGATTGAAAATGTATAATTAATTTTATGAATGTTATGATTACAGCTGCTGTATTGAGACACATTTTGTGCCAGGGTTGTTGATTGCTTTTACAGAAGCCAAAATGACATGTCACTGTCAGTATTGCAGTTTATTACCTTTTAGTGCATTAACAGCACTAAAGATAATAGCATCTCATCAGAGAACAACACATGCTTATAAAAGCTTACCTATACAGACCCTGAAACTGGAGCAGAGAAAAGTTTTTTTTCTCTCGGTTTTTAAGATGTTTAAACTGGAATGGATTTTTTTATCAACAAAGGTTGTTTTAACGAATTAAGTGTATTTTATTTATATTGTTTACATATATGAATATTTGGTTGTATTTATGTCAGTCAAAGCCATAAAAGGCACTCAGAGGATACTACAGATTCTGACTGTTGGAATTATTTTATTATTACTATTTTTAAATTCCACTTTATTGTGGGTCTATTGTGTGGCGCTTTGATAACTGACTTTGCTGCTGTTAGAATTTGAGTTAAGAAGTATCACAGCTATTGAAAAGAATTAAGCTATACTGTGTACTCTAGTTTTTGGAAGAAAGGAAATATGTAAATGAAAAGAAATTGTAAACTATATGTCAGACTCATAAATAATGATATGAATGTTAAAAGTGACCATTTTAATGGTTTGTGACATTTGTAGGAATGTTTTTTTTATTAAACGAGGTCATATTACTAGTGTAACGTATTGTGAAACTACTTAGATTTGCCAAATGTTACCATCACTGTTGTCTATGTTTATAAAAACTATTTTCTGTATATTTTCCTTGTTATTCTCATCTGTTGTTTTGTTACAATATTTGATAGTTTTAATACAAATGCAGTACTAAACACAGCATTTCATGATAAAAAAAATGATTGAAAGAAGCAGTAGAATGGAGCTTTCAGCTCATACAAGCCATGTTTGAGTCCTGATGTATGATGGTGTCCTTTTATAAAATGTGACATTTTATCAAAACAGTTGGGTGCTATTGACCCATCCACAGTAACTTACAGTCTGGTCACTGTATGAAAGAAATCCACTGCCACATAACCTATATGTGTGTAAATATCAGAGAAAGTGTATGCCGCTAGTAAAGAGTCAAGCTTTCAACATTTCTGTATTTGTCTAGAAATAAAATACGTTACACTTTAGTGAAGGTTAGACCAAACTATATATTAATGTTCATACATATTTTAGATCACAGCCTACCTGTGGCAAAATAATGCTTCACTAATAATATAATGGCTCTGCTTTGCTTATTGTTGGCCAAATTGATTACTAGTGCAAACTGGCAGTTCAGACTCAAAGCCAGTCATTGTGAAGACCATGTTGTCTGTATTTGCTGTGAAATAAACTTTTTTTTTTAAATCATAATTGTTGCCTACTCTTCGTTGTTTTTAGTTTAGAGAAACAGTTTGGTACTAGACAAGACTAATGTAGCCAGTGATGGATTTCTAACTAGGTCAGTGGAGCCACTGCCCTAGAGCATTTGATTTTCAAGGGCCTTGGGGGACTTGAAATGGCTCCAGCATTTTTTTTAGAAGACAAAAAAGAAACTAGAGGAACGTGTTAAAAATATAAAAAGCTGGATGACCAACAATGTCCTCCTTCTTAAATCAAGTAAAATTGAAGTTCTGCTTCTTGAACCCAATGCAGTGAAAACTCAACTTTCTAAATTTTTAGATGAATACTCTTTTTCCAGAGCAACTGCTTGATTCTTATCTCTGTTGATACACAAGTATGTCGAGAGAATTGTTATCTTTCACTTGTGTAATACTGCCAAACTACATATCCTTAAACCAAAAAAGTTCTATTTTGGTCTCATCCGTCCACAAAACATTCTTCCAATACCCTTCTGACTTGTATACGTGATCTTTAGCATACTGCAGATGAGCACCAATGTTCTTTTTGGAGAGTAGTGACTTTCTCTTTGCAACCCTGCCATGCACACCATTGTGGTTTAGTGTTCCTCTGATGGTGTCCTCATGAATGTTAACATTAGCCAATATGAGAGAGGCCTTCAGTTGCTTAGAAGTTACCCTGGGGTCCTTTGTGACCTTGCTGACTATTACACCTTGCTCTTGGAGTGATCTTTGTTGGTTGACCACTCCTGGGGAGGGTAACTATGGTCTTGAATTTCCTCTATTTATACACAATCTGTTTGACTGTGGATTGGTGGAGTCTAAACTCTTTAGAGATGGTTTTGTAACCTTTTCCAGTCTGATGAGCATTAACAACTCCTTTCTTCCAAAAACTCCTTTGTTCGTGCCATGATACACTTCCAAAACATGTGTTGTGAAGTGCAGACTTTGATAAATCCCTGTTCTTTAAATAAAACAGGGTGCCCACTCACACCTGATTGTCATCCCACTGATTGAAAATACCTGACTTTAATTTCACTTTCAAATTAACTGCTAATCCTAGAGGTTCACATACCGGTACTTTCGTCACTCACAAATACAGTATGTCATATTGGATAATTTTCCTGAATAAATTAATGACCAAGCATAATATTTGTCTCTCATTTGTTTAACTGGGTTCTCTTGATATACTTTTAGGACTTCTGAATCCTAAATCTGAAGATGTTTTAGGTCATATTTATGTAGAAATATAGAAAATTCTAAAGGGTTAACAAACTTTCAAGCACCACTGTATCTGTGCAGGGCCTTTCTAACAGAACTTATTAACTAATTGTCTTTTTCTTTCTTTCTTTCACCTCAGTGCCCATGCCATGGGTGAGCTGAAGGTACCATTAATGTAGAGAGTTGTATTGGTATTTCAGAGAAACATATACTGCTGTCAAGCTTTCTTTTACTGCATTTTCAAAAAGTTTCAGTAGGGTTAAAGAAATAAGACTTGTCTCGACATGTCATACAATATCTGAAACCCTCATTTCACTGTACGGATTTTCTAGGTTTTCAAGGCTTACATTTAGTTCTCAGTGCCCATACAACAAGGTCTCACACTTCAACAAAGCATTTATCACATTCCCACACACACAAACACATTGACACAGCATGCATCATTACTCAACAGTCAGTAGCAGTCACACTGAGGTAGAAGCAGAAGATGAAGCTGTAAGCAAGTTGATACATAAGTGCACAGTCAGTATTATGTGTGCTGGCATAGTGTGATGGGTGTTGTAAGAGTCTGATAGAAGTACACACTGTACTGTGTTGAAGTTATGTAATACTCACTCTGTATAGTCAATCCTATAACACATTTAACACATTTAGGAAATTCCATAATTCGCTTTAAACAGACTAATGAATACTGGGGGAAAACAGTCACAGGGAAATTAAACCTAACATACTGATCATTACTGAGAATGAGGGCAATAAAATGAGTGCTGCTCACCTCCTACACTCTGACACGTTATCTCTACCATAATAATGCAAGTTTCACAGGGTGTGCTTACTAGAATATTATATAGTACATTTTTCAAAGAAAGGACATTGGTGTTGGAGTCATATTTTTAATGGATAAATTCGGTGGCCACTTCATTAGAATAATTTACCTTGAACTCAGTTGATGCTTTATGAGATCCACCTACTTTACAGGTCACTATCTACATGTGAAATTACAGACTATAGCCTATAAAACATTCTGCAAGGCTCAAAACAGAAGTGAATGGGAAATTACGGGACACTTTTTTTGAAACAGCTTTACCATAAAATGTCAACATTAGCCTATTTCATGGGTTGCAAAGAATTCACTTGCTAAAGTTACAGATAGAGAAGATCTAACATTCACTGTCCTTACAATAAGAAAGCAACATTAGCCTGCTGGTAGCTAAATGTCAAATCCTGATAACATTGCTAGCATGATCTTTCCAGAAAATTTTATTAAAAGTGATTAATGAGTGACTAATGTCTCATTCCACTTAGTCATAAGCCACTTAGATTAGTCCCTGAAAACATTAAAGATTGGTAGCTAGCAACCAAGCTAACATAGAGCAAACTAATGTAGCTAGCTAGAATCTATCACAGATATCTTAACTAGCAGAAGTCTGGCAGTTGAATATAATTTTTAACAACAAATTATCAGATATAGAATGATTTAAATATATTGTGGATAATATAATAAAGTCCTTTAGGGAGCTCTCTTGCCTGTTCATAGCTTTTGGATAATTATTATGTCTTTTTAGCTCTGTTATGCATCTTGGAATCCTGTACCATTTTAAATCAGGGCTTTTAATTTTATTTAATAAATGTATTTATTTTCAATCCAAAACACAATAGCTTTTTGGCATATTTGCAATCCTGGTTTAAGACCAAACATGAAGAATCTGCAATGCAAATCAATTCAAAGTGATGAGTTGTTTCTATGTCTCTATGCCTGAAGGTCAAATTACAATTTCCAAAATATCTGAAATGACTGATAACATCATAAAATGTGTAGCATTTGATTAAGCAATGCATAAAACACTTCTACAACTAATAGTACTACTACTAAGTGAAACACTAATATTACTACTACTGCACTACGTATCTCTAAACTTCATGGAAGGCTATACTGATTGTAGTGTACAATTGTAAGGCAACCAGCAAGCTGACTATTTTTTTTTCTTGAAGGGGCTTTCTCTGCAAAAAAGTGTTGACTGTTATGAGAATTCCCATTCATTACCCGGTTACCAATCTCCTTTACAATGTCTCTGATAATGATCAGTTTATGATCACTCTTGACTAGCCAGATTTATTGACCACTATATTAGACTGCTGTGCATTATGTAGGTGTACAGTTAGAAATATATCTTTTCCCATTGTGAAAGTTGTTAGTAATCGTCTAATGCTTAATAAGTGGTCACAAATCTATTTTAATGTAAGTGAACCTGACTAAAGTAGATTCACTGACTGGTTTGATGTGACTGATAATAGACTAAACTCATGGTTTTCCAATGGGATCTAATGAAACAGGAAAGAAGTAGTCTCTAAAGCACATTAAGCCAATTCTCATTAAAGTCCTGTTAAAGAGTTTTTCCTAATGGTTTGTGTTTTTATTCTTACATTACGTCATGTGCTGAATGCTTCAGGTTTCCATTCAGAATGCAATGTTTTAGCTGAAATGTAATGTTAAGAAGAAAACAGAATAAAGCAGTTATAAAGTAAACTATGTGATTATTTTAGCACTAAATGCAATCAGGAAGCTTGCTGGCATTAATTTTATTAATGCAAAATTTCATAAGACTAAATACTGAATTGTATTTAATATGACCAAATTTACGGAACATTGTCAATACCATACAACACTAATACAGAGAGCATACGGTGCAGAAGATAAAATGTTGAACTTTTCTTTAGACAGAAATTAAACTGACATGGTAGTGTATGTGATGCTGTTATGAGTGTGCAATAGTGTTGCTGCTTGCTGGTGTTTTTATGCACATCAGGGTCACTGGTGGGCTGTAAAACATAGAGACAAGAGCAGCTCTGGTCAGAAACTGAGCATTTATAAGGGGTTAGTGGGTGGCAGACACAGATTGCAGATGGGCTCCAGCAAAGTGGATCTAAAAGGTAAGTGTTAAGTGAAAGTAAGCACTACTTATTAATGTGAGATTATACATTTTTTGTAAATTATTAGAAAAGTCAAATTCCACACTATTAGGTTATAAATAACATATTTTCAGTGTTAATGCTTCCAAAGACATTTACATTTTTTACATTTGAGGCATTTAGCAGACACTTTTATCCAAAGCGACTTACAATTGGGGGTTAGGTGCCTTGCTCAAGGGCACTTCAGTCGTGACCTGCCCGGGGATCGAACCAGCAACCTTCAGGTCACCAGACCAGATTGTTAACCACTAGGCCACGGCTGCCCCGACACAAGCATACACTGAGATCTATCCAAACAATAACCCCCTCTCTCATCCACACAGGCTCATACACACATGCTCCTCTTGCCTCTGCTCAAGCATCCTCACGTGTATGTGCCATTTCCAAGCTCATGTCAGCTACGCAAGATGGAATAAAATGTGTTCAGGTGAAGGACGAAATGTAGTAGGCGCTGTAGATCTGCTGTAAGGCCAGGGCCAGTTGCATTTTTCCTCCTCTATCACGTTTGAGGTTTATCTTTCATCAAAAAAGATGTCTAATCGATATGACTAGTTTAGATTAATTCACTTTGAAATGTAGATTACATGCTGCTCTATGGCAAAAACAACAACACTGCATGCATCACTGCTGAAAACTTAACAGCAGTCACTAATACTAAGTGAAAGTACACAATCATGGACTAATTTGACCTCTGCATTTAACCCATCCATGCAGTGAAATGCACATACACACACCAGTGAACACACTAGGGGGCTGTGAGCAGGGCCCATGTGCCCAGCACCTGAGGAGCAACTGGGAATTAGGTGCCTTGCTCACAGACACTTCAGTCATGATCTACCAGTGGATTGAACCAGTTACCATGGCTGCCCCCATTAAAGAAAAAGACACACAATCAAAAGTATATAAAACCAAACATTTAAATAAGGAGGTTATTCCAGGGTTCTTTGATAGAACGTGACTGTTATATTATAACAACAGCTCAACATAATATGGATCCTGACACTGTTATGCTATTTAATGGAGAAGCAGGTTCTATATAGCATTAAAAAGTGCTCAACTATAACCTTTGTTGGTGCTTTGTAGAGCCATTATTAAGAGTGCAGTATTCTGTCCAGTCTAAAGCAGCAGCAAAGTCTTGAATGCCATAACATGAGAAGAATTATATCTATAATTGTGTATCTAATAATATATTAATCTATAATACCAATAATATCTCATTTCATGTTTAGTTGAAACTTGTTTTAGAAATACAAGAAGTACAAACAGTTGCTTGTGCAGTTTTGGTTCTGTTTTTCTTTTTGGATTTGGATTAACCCTAAATCTACACTAAAAAGCATTTTCACCGGTGATTCATTAGTCACTGCCAGTTTTGTCCAAGACTAGACTTAACTGATGAGAAACGGGTCCTACTGGGTTTTTCATGTGCTAGCACTAGTCCAAGCTCTGTAACTTCAGGCCACTTACCATCAAAAACTAATATTAGTCATCACTACTAAAGCAGCATGATTTGGGCTTTAAGATTGCTATTACTGTGTAAAATATGCAAAACTGAGTACATTTCTATATCAGCCAAACCATCCCTGTGTGAATTCTGATATAACAGTATAAATCTGGCCAGATGGTCAATTATAAGTCAGAATCCATGTTATTTTAGTTGTGTATGCAAATGTCAAAGTGCATCTGATTGTAGAAACTGACACTGTCACTGACTTGCATTGCACTGCACCGATGGAAGGAATTTACTTGACAAACAGGCTTCTCTGTGCATGCATGCGGCATTCTCACCACAGCAGAGATCCAGTTAGTGACACAGTGCAAGATTCGAGTGTCTGTGTGCACGTGTACATGTTTCACAGTCATTTCATCTGAATCACAGAAACGCCTCCAGAGCGGAGTCTCTCTCTCTCTCTCTCTCTCTCTCTCTCTCTCTCTCTCTCTCTCTCTCTCTCTCTCTCTCTCTCTCTCTCTCTCTCTCTCTCTCTCTCTCAACCTTGCAATGACTCAGTAGTGGGAACTGTTTGTTTTGCACATTCAGGCCTACCAAGCAGTTACAGGCTCGAGTCAGGGGTATTGCGCATTCTTAAATATTACTTTGAGTCAGGTTATTGTTTTCCATTCTCTGTGGAGTGGTGTATTAACTTAACTAAATCAAACTGAACTGTAAGATATCTGACTTCTTTCAAACTTTATTTCATACTGATTATTATTCTAGACATTTGTATTACACATGAAATGACCCTCAAATGCACTTAAAAATCATGTGTTGTCTCAGAAACAGTTTTCCATTTACACGTCACTGTAATGCACTTACTGGCATCAAGCAATAATCTCTGAGACAGTGATTACTCACAGCTGAAACAGCCACATAGGAGGCCAAATAACTGGGCTAAACATCATATGAATCCAATAAAAGCACAGTGGAAA
>BRDA01058192.1:0-23454 GCA_036984385.1 Crenuchus spilurus
TCATTTGTTTAACTGGGTTCTCTTTATCTACTTTTAGGACTTATATGAAAATCTGATGATGTTTTAAGTCATATTTATACAGAAATATAGAAAATTCTAAAGGGTTAACAAACTTTCAAGCACCACTGTATGTGTTCTTGAATATTACTCTTGTAACCAGCTTCAAACATTTGGCAATGGGTAAGCAAAAGAATCTGAGTGACTTTGACAATAGCCAGATTGTGATGAATTGGTGACTATGTATCTTGAAAACTGATCTTGTGGAGTGCTTCTGGCCAGCAGAGGTGAATAGCTACTGACAGTGTTCTGAAAAGGAACAAACACCAACTGGCCACAATGTGCTGTGCAGCCAATAATTAATGTATGATGGTCACAAAGGTTATCCCAGCTTACAGTGTACAATACAACCTAAAACACTTGTTCTTTCATCGCTAGTGCTACCAACCTATATAATGACATAACTAACATTCCTAAGCCCCAATCCTGGTCTTGGAGATCTACCACCATGGAAAGTTCAAATCCAACACATATGACTTTGACATTCAGATGATCCTAAAAGCCTTCCTAATCTGGATCAGGTACAGCACCAGTCAAAAGTTTGGACACGTGGACATTTAGTGTTTTTTCATGATTTAAAAATTTTCTGAATTGTAGATTAATACTAAAGTCATCCAAACTATGAAGAAATACATATGTAATTATTTAGTAAACAAACAAGTGTTAAACAAACCAGAATATGTTTATATTTTACATTCTTCACAGTAGGCACCTCTTGCTTAGATGCAGTTTTCTTGGCATTTTCTCAGTCAGCTTTATGAGGTAGTCACCTGGAATGGCTTTCAGTTAACAGCTCTGTCTTGTCAAGAGTTCATGACTTACATTTCTTGCCTCTTAATGTGTTTGAGACATCAGTTGTGTGTCTACTTTGAAGAATCTAAAATCTAAAACATATTTTGGTTTGTTTAACACTTTTAAGTTTACTACATGATTCCTGATGTGTTCCTTCATAGTCTGGATGACGTCAGTATTCATTTGCAATGTAGGAAAGAAAAAAAACATTGAATGACAAGGTGTGTCCAAACATTTGACTGGTATTGTATGATGGAATAAGACTGGAGCTAAACTCTTCAGTGTGACAGATCTTCAGAAACAAGTCTGGGTCCACCTTCTCTAAACATTTTTCTAGTGCATGTCCAAAAATGAGAATATTGTGAAAAAGTTCGTTTGTATTCGTAATTTAATTTAAAAAGGTAAACTGTCATATATTTAATATTTATTACACATAAAGTGACATTTCAAGCCTATTTTGTTTTAACTTTGATACCATTTGAATAGTAATTCACTCAAACTCAAAATGAAAAAAAAAATAATTTGAGAATTTGGATTTTCACTACTAAGCCAAACTGATCAACAGTCAAATAAAAAATGATTACAACTATTAATTCCTTAAATTACAAACAATGAATTACTGCACCCAGTTCTGTGCTATACTTCACATTTTGTTCATAATGTAATGTAAAACTGTCATTTTATCAAATTTGCCCCAGTAATGAAAACTCATTCTTTTCCCATTCAGTGTAATCAGGTCATTATGGCACAATTCTGATCAACCTGAACACATTTTGTACTAATTAAAGTGAGAAGACCTTATATTTGGAGTTTAGTTTTGAAGACTGACATGCCTTGCTTTTGATTTTGGTCTGAGTTCCTCACACTCTGTCTCTGGGTGTATGAAATGTTTCTTTTGTGTTCATCCTCATGTGGCAATCTCTCCAGGGTTCTCCATTATATTTGTCTGAACAGGTTCAGGTTGACACAGGGATTCTGTATGATGTCTTCACTGAGCTCCCTGTCTCACTGGTGCTGTTCTCTCTCATCTGTGTGGACATAGTGGAGAGAATTCGTCCATATCGCCTTAGAGGACAAGGTAATCATGCATAGTTTAATCATTAATAAGTCATTTTCAGTTCATCCATTTTCTGTCCTCCATGGGAGGCAACATATCTGAAAAGAGCATTTATTTGTTACTAAGAGTTTGTTTACCATAAACAGCCATATTTAATGTTTATTTGACTGTCAAATCTCTTAGTCAAATGTTCAATTTTATATGTATTACCCCATCTGCCATAACATTAAAACCAATTTGCTTATATGGCGAATATGCTATTGGACCACTGCATGTCAACAAAATACCCAAGTCATGGACTCTACAAGATCTCTGAAGGTGGCATCAAGACATTAGTGGCATATCCTTTAAGTCCAGCAACCTGTTGTGAGGTGAAGCTGGCACAGGTTGGACTTGGTGTAGTCATAGATGGTCATATGGATTGACATCTGGAATTGTTGGAGGTCACTGTTGATATGTACTGAACAGTGATGACTGGAAGCTCCTGATAAGTCTTGCTGTTTCAAAAATGCTTCAAACACATAGCTATTTGACCCCCATGCATGCAGATTTTTCTCCAGCATCCAAGAATCGAGTGTTCGCTTACAATCTCATATAAATGATTTTCACATGTATCACTGTTGCAAGATAGTCATTACAACATCTAATCATTTCTTTCCACTCCTATAACTCTGCTACAAACTGTCTGCAGTAACAACACTCCATCTCACTTCACTGAGAAGTAGTAGATAAACTGCAGTACAACCCCAATAAAAAAAATGAGACATTTACCATTTAATGAAAAATATTATTTAGAACTTGATGGCAGCAAAGCATCTAAAAAAAGTGGGGACAGGGCAACAAAAGGCTGGCAAAGTAAGTGGTACTTATTAAAAAAAACAGCTGAAGGAGCCCTTTGCAACTAAGTCACATGACTGAGTATTAAAAGAGCATTTTAGAGAGGCAGATTCTCTCAAAGAATCAAAGATGGGCCGAGGATGACCGATTTGCAAAACTACAAATTGTGTTTACAGAAAAATGTTCAACATAAACTTGCAAAGACTTTGAATATTCCATGAGGTGCAGAATTTAATATCATCAAAAGATTCAGAGAATCTGGAGAAATCTCTGTGCCCAAGAGACAAAGCAGACAGACAATATTGGATGGACCCTCAGGTGGCACTCCATTAAAAACAGGCACGATTCTGTATTGGCAATCACTGCATGGGCTCAGGAACACTTCTAGAAATAATTGTGAACAAACTTTGCTGTGCAATCCACTAATGCAAGTTAAAGCTGCATCATGCAAATAAGAAAACATGTGAACATGATCCTGAAATGCCACTGTCTTTTCTGAGCCAAACTCCATTAAAATAGACTGAGGCAGAATATAAACTGTACTGTAGTCAGATGAACCAAAGAGTTCATTCAAAAGGAGAGGGACCATCCAGCATGTTATCAGTGCACAGTTCAAAAACCTGCATATCTGATGCTATGGGGTTGCATTAGTGCCCATGGTTGTTCAGCTTACACATCTGGAAAGGCACTGAACAGTATATAGAGGTTTTAGAACAACATATACTCTCATCCAGATGTTTTTTTTCAGGGATGGCCTTGCATATTTCAGCAAGATAATGCTAAACCACATACTGGTTCATTACAACAGCACTGCTTGGCAAAAGATGAATGCAGGTGCTGAACTGGCCTGACTGCAGTCTCTACCTTTTACCAATAGAAAATATAATGAAAATAGAAAAGAATCATGAAACAAAAAATCTGGCAAAGAAGACCAATGACTGTTGAGCAGCTAGATTGCTACATCAAAAAATAATGAGACATTCCTTTCCCAAAACTCCAGCCTCCTCACTTCCCAGATGTTTGCAGACTGTTGTTAAAAGGAGAATGGATGCTACACAATGAAAGAGCTGGTAGACCAACTTCTTTGAGATGTGCTTCTGCCATCAAGTTCCAGTTAATATTTTTTTCATGAAATGGTAAAATGCCTCACTTTCACTATCTCTAATGAGTTCTTTGTTCTACTGTGAATAAAATATCGGTCTGTAAGATTTGCAATCATTGCATTCTGTTTTTATTTACATTTTACCCAACGTCCCAACTTTTTTAAAATTGGGGTTGTAGATGTCATATGTCAAGGTGTCCATGTTTGTGACATCATAACCACGATGAAATAAAACCTGGCTGTTTTGTTCTGGGGATTTCTTAATAATGCATGATAATGTTATGACAGTGTAATTAGGTTTTTAATGAATGCTTATTAATTCTTGTTGTATTTTCTCTCATGGGAAGCTGATGGTTTGGAGTCAGACTTTGACATTCATGGGCCTGTGCTGACTCATTTGGAGCAGGTGTCCACTGTGTCCGCACAACTTCCACATGCTAACGGAGGTGAGAACGGCTTAGCTTTGAGTCCAGAGGTCAGGAGCCTGTCAACATCAGGACGCTGGAGAAATGTGGATGGATACAGCATGTCTCGCTCATCCAGTACAACCTATCTGTACTCCTCTCGCTCTCACTTTGGTTCTCATCAGTTCTTCTGGGTCAGAGACCCTCGGCATGAGCTCTTTTTGGACACATTCATGTTCTGGCTGGACACAGTAGAGATGGTCAGGGTAGGCGGAATCGTGAAAGTGTTCTACTCAGGATGGATCTTTCCTGTTTATATTTTTGCTTTTCTCTCCACATTGCGAGTGGTAGTAACTCCTAAAAGTCCTCTGCTGGCTTCGTTGGGGGCGCTCTCCCAGGACCTGCCTTTCCTGGTGGTACGGCTCTGCCTGATTGGGGTGTTTGGAGTTGTGACCCCGCTACTGTATGTGATGAAGAATGTGCTTGTGTGCTTGACATTTGTGTACTTCCTACTCCTAACCAAGCTGAAGGTGTTCAACAGAGACAGCATGTTCTGAAGCCCCAGATGAATTTGGTTGAAATAAAAATGGACTATTTTACCATGTCAGTTCATGTCCCTGGTCAAAGTAAACAAAATCCATTGTCATATTTTTTTTTGTATTTTTGCAAGAAAAAAAATCCTTAACATTTAAATTAGTTTCTCCTAGATGACAGTGAGTTCAGATGGAGACGCAAATGAGACTTTATTTGAAGTCTGCTGCCCAACAATTTCTCATGAGAAAAATACATAGTCTCACATGTTTCCTATTGAGTTGTAAGTCATGTAAAGTCTTATAATGTGAACATATTTGCTCCAATAATAATAATCTCAATATGAACTCCACCATGTCTCATCCAGGACTAAGAATTATTTTAGTTTTGATGTGATTTTTTCAGGGCCTGAAGTACCCAGTGTCTCCTTTTGTGTCTCATTTGGATTTGAATTTTAGAATCTCCATGAAGTCTCCTGAGTCATCAAAGAGCAACATCCGAGCAATAAAAAATTCCACTGGAATCTTCCATCATAATGTAATGACCTTTTCCTGTCATGAATGTTCATTATGTGAGTTTTCATTCACTGACAAGTACATTATGTATGTAAAGAAACTGCACTGATTTCCAATTTAATCTGACATTAAAGGCTGCATTTTATGAGGGAGCTCCAAAGATGTATTATTGCAATGGCACAACTTGGAAATTGAATACTTTTACTGTTCTGAAAACACTTACTGTTTCTCTTGCATTATATCTGAGAAGGAGACAAGCAAGTGGGGAATACACATTAATACCCATTTTTATGTCCGTAGTCAATCTTATCTGTGATATATGACAGATTTAAGATCATCATTTGTGTGCAAACAGTTAAGCCTATAAACTGCAGGGGTGGACCCTTAAACCCACATGTTTGATTCTTCACTCTCATCTACATAACTTTCATATTAAGGCCAAGATTAGGTGCACCAGAGTTACAGCATAATCTACAATAGATACTGACATAATTATTAAGAGGAATCACTGAAACAGGCTGTTGTTTTATATGCAGACGTTACATTCTTCTGAGTTTAATATATAATGTTGAAACCCTGCATGTACCTTTCCACCCTAAAACCATTTAAAAGAAAAGGACATTTTATGCCAGTGTCTTGTTGTAAAACTACTGGAAACCATTTGTAATCTTTCCTGAAATATCTTCTTATGAAGAGGCTTGTACTGGCATTAACACTGCAGGTGTCTGGTTCCCATCACCAGAACTGTCATTCTCTAGAATGCAGCATGAAATCACTCTGACTGCCTTTTTTACTCTTTTTATTCTTATTTAAATCATTTGTTTTTGGAGCTACTGTAGCTTTTTTTTGTTATTGCTATTCTGCTGTAAATGTATTGTGTCCTATTTGCAAATTTAGTGTTGTACAGAATATAAATTCTTTACATTTATAACAGTTTAGAATATTGTAAATATAAAAGTTATGATAAAGTTATTGATGTGTGGACGTTTTGCCTTTTTTTGTGAAAAGAAGAAAAGAAAAATATAAGTGCTGATTCAAACCTATTGAAACTTCAGTACAGGTAGACTAGTCCTGGAAGCGAGTGTGATAGACTGAATAATTGAAACATTGCTGCAAGACACTGAAGCCTCCGTCTTCACAGGAGAAAGGTGAAAGACATGTTGAGGGTGAAACTTGTGTGAGAGTTTTATAAAGAACAAGATATTAATATTAATATTGATGGGTAAGAGCAGGCAGGTCTCTGACCTCTCGCTAGAATGACCACACCCCCATTTAGATGCAAATATACACTATCTGTATTCCAAAAGCTAAGAAGCAAAAGCTATATTTATTCCTGTGAGTTGTGTGCAAGAAACAGTTTCTCAATTTTCTTCATCAAATTTCATACCCAAATTCCTTTCTGATTACATACAGTAGTAACATGGCTTGGTAGACTTTTTCATAGAACTTCGTAAGACAGAGGACACGCCTGCATAGACTGCAGTCTAGCTTTTGGAGTGCAGTTGCTATTCAAATACTGATGGCAAATTACAAAAAGGAGTAGCCCAACAAAACAACTGTTTTGTTAAATTCTCACATTGTCCTTATATGCAAATCTGAAAATCTTTACATATTTACAAAGAAACATTCAAAAGCATTTTTGAAATCACTGATAACATTTGACAAAAATAAAACAGTTTGTAGCATTTGTAAAAAATTAGTTTATTGAGGATGTGACTATTATAGGGTTATCACGATACCACAATTTAGATTTTGATACCGATACTAAGCTTAGTATCACGATTCTCGATACCAAAACGATACTTTGGCAAAAATACAACAAAAATATAAAGTAATTCCTTTGTCTGAAATTCACAACGTTTTACTGATTGGGAACTACAACAAACGGTTTCATCATTAAGTTATTTTTAGCAGTTGTGTTGTATTAATTCCACAAGCTGTACATACACTATTACCCCCTAGTATTTTTTTAATTAATGTGTATTTTAGATGATAATATTTAAATGTTGAAAAATGCAGGGTCTTCCCTGAAAGAGATGACGTCTAGATGGAGCATATGTTGTTCTAGAACCTGAACATAGTTCTCTACATTAATGGTGCCTTTCCAGACATGCAAGCTGCCCATGCCACAAGCACTCATGCAACCCCATACCATCAGTGATGCAGGCTTCTGAACGGAGCGTTGATAACAACTTGGGTTATCCTTGTCCTCTCTGGTCCGGATGACATGGCGTCCCAGTGTTCCATAAAGAACTTCAAATTGTGACTCATCTGACCACAGAACAGTCTTCCATTTTGCCACACTCCATTTTAAAAGACCCCTGGCCCAGTGCAAACGTCTGAGCTTGTAGAGCTTGCTTAGAAATGGCTTCCTCTTTGCACTGTAGAGTTTTAGCTGCCAACGCCGGATGGCACAATGGATTGTGTTCACTGACAATGCTTTCTGGAAGTATTCCTGAGCCCATTCTGTTATTTCCTTGACAGTGGCATTCCTGTTTGAGGTGTAGTGACGTTTAAGGGCCCGAGATCACAAGCATCCAGTAGAGTTTTACGGCTTTGACCCTTATGCACAGTGAAGATTCTCTGAATCTTTTGATGATGTTATGCATGGTTGATGATGATATTGCTATTTTACGCTGGGTAACAACATTCTGGTATTGCTGCACTATATTTCTGTGCAACAATGGTGGAATTGGTGATCTTCCCATCTTGGCTTCAGAGAGACACTGACACTCTGAGAAGCTCTTTTTATACCCAATCATGTTGTCAATTGACCTAATTAGTGTTAATTGGTCTTCCAGCTGTTAGTTATATGCTTAGTTATATTCCAGCCACTTATTGCTACTTGTCCCAACTTTTTTGGGATTTGTTGACACTGTGAAATTTTGAATCAACATATTTCTCCTTTAAAATGTTACATTTACTCAGATTAAACTTGTCTGTCATCTATGTTCTATTCTGAATAAAATATTGACATTTGCCATCTCCACATCATTGCATTCAGTTTCTATTCACAATTTGTTTAGTGTCCCAACTTTTTTGGAATCCAGTTTGTACTTTGTCTTTTCTGAGAGTGTAGATGGTGAAGAGCTATGGAAATATAAGAGCACAGAGGCATAGAACTACCTTTTTAGTAACAAAATAGGTAAGGTAGTGTTTAACAAACACGGTGACTTCATTTAAAGCTGAGGTAGAGCCGAGTCAGACTGTCAGCCAAGGAAATCACCAGGTGTAGCTAATGCTTATGCTAATGCTAAGGGAAACTGGAGTAATTGAGACAGAGATACTGGGTTGTTCGTGCATTGCAGGGTTGGGCAAGTCCTGCATATATATATATATATATAATATATATTTGGAGGATATTTAAGTTGTGATGCTGCAAGCCATGCTAGGTTCCTTTCCTTCTTATTTGTTATAAACTGCAAACCAAAAGGTGCCGGACATGCACAGTGTTTGTGAAGCTGCTGGTGTACACATATTTTATTCACATTTTTATTGTTGTGACACCCGACAACATGTCAAGCCCAAGCTCAAATTTTATGCATGTAATCCGTATTACAAAGCTAGTTTTATTCATCCCACCAGAAATTGTTCTGTGATCATCCACCACTGCTGTCTTCCGTGGGTGTTCAGGTCTTTTTGCATTGATGAGTTCACTGGTGCTTTCTTTCTTTCTCAGGATGTACCAAAATACAGATTTTGCCACTCCTAATATTGTAGCAATTTCTCAGATGGGTTTTTTCTGTTTTTGCAGCTTATGGATGGCTTGTTTCACCTCTCTATATAGAATTAGAATGTTTTTGGCAATTTGTCATGTTGGTCTTAAATTTCACTGAGAATGGTCTTAAAAGGTCTTAATAAGGTCTCAAATTTAACTCACTGAAACCTGCAAGAACCCTGTACATAACTGTAGGGTGCTACTTAGCTTGCTATATTTAAGTTAATGTTAGTGATGTAGCTAATGATTTTATAGTAACATTACATTGTAAAAAGTTCCAAAAGAGTAATATAAAGTGCCCAAATGGCATAAAAAGTCATTCAGTACCTCATAAGTAAGGTAGATGAATATCAGGACATGACACCTCCAGTCACCTAGTAGCTGCATCCCCCTTCATCCACTGATGGAGACTGTACGAAACAGACTGAAAGACCACTATCAACAACTATTTCATGGATTTTTTTCTGTATAATGCTACTGATTCTTGTTCGGCAACCACATAATATCATTGTTTGCCTGGCTGACTATAAGATTTGGGCCCATAATAGCTAAAAATACAGCATTATTTTCTTACTATGATGTTTCTGTAGGAACAAAACATTGTAGCCCTTTTTTTTTTTGCATTTTCAATTTTTTGCATAATTTTAAAAATGTCAGCCAGACATTGTGTAAAAAAGTTCAAGATGAACAGACTAATAGAAATGCTCCAAAATGACCTGAATTAAATTTTTTTACATTAAATTTTTTTTTACATTAACTTATATGAAAGTTTTCCTTTTCCTGTAAGGTTACCGTTTTGGAGATAGAAGGTTTTGTTCCAACAGCAGCAATGGTATTAAATTGGCAAAACAAACAACACGCCGCCAAAACAGTTTGAAGATTTCAAGGATATTTATTTAAACTGATGTAAACATAATAATCTTCTCCTGAGATCGCTACCTTGCCGTGGTGGAGAAGCTTGAGAGAACCTTTGAATCTAAGAGCGATACCCTCTGGAGCTATGCTCCTGGTAGGGCCACCCTTGATGGTAAGGTCGAAGAGGAGATTCCAGACAAAGAGCGATCACACTCCCCATCCAACAGGACCTGGAACTGTGGGCTGCAGCACGGTTCTTACAACTTTAAGTGTTATGTTGCTTTACTGCTAATAACACTGACTGTTGATTGTTCATGATGAGGTGTATGCTAGGTGCAACTTAGCACAACATCGAGTCGACTGCAGGGCTGACAAGAGATTGGGATGCTTAGTCAGTCTATTTATCCCACAGAGCACAAATGAAGTCAAAAACTGTGACTCGTCTGTGCAGCCTACCATCGCAAAGCGATGACGGCGTGTGACATGACATGACAAACATAATAATTGTCTGTGGCCTGTTTGCAGATATTGTTTTATGTATTGTTTTTTACATGATTTCTTGAGACATTTGATATTTCTGGATAGATCCATATTATGTGTATTGTAATACCATTGGTACACAGTGTATAAAAACACAGCAGTGCTCCTATGACTGATATAAATGTAACCGTAGATGTACAATTAGTTTGTTCCTGATTTTCGGTGTTCTGCCAGCACAGTTCTAAAAGATTCACATCCTCCAAGAACACTCTGTCTTCCTCCCATTGATTGATTTATCAGGACACGTGATATGGAGACATTAGAAAAGAGCTGAAGAAGATTTATATCTCTTTATATATTTATATCTCGAGTATTATTTTCTATGTTACATTCTATGTAAAATAACAAGTAAAGGTTATGTAAGCATTCCCTTTCCCTTTAATTTGAAGGCTGACAAAGCTCTCCCCACCTTTAAAACACTGTCGCAAGGCTGTGTTTGTTGTCATGTGAACATAAACAAAAAAGTTTTTGCATGAATGCATGAGTAATGAAAGTAATATATGATCAGCCTGCTGTTTTTGTACTTTGTACATTTGCTGTAGGTAAACTTCAATGCAACTAAAATGCAACTGTGGAGAGTTCATTTTAACAGCATAAAAAATCTGTAATATTTGACAGGCAGCACTGTGTACCAATCGAGCCATAAGTAACATGATGGATATCATTGGGTCAGACAGTTCAGTCCAGCTGTGTTGGTGCTGAGAATGACAGTGTTTCTCTTTTTCTTTGTTCTGTTCTCTGTTAGTAAACAAGACTTCTGTTTGCTGTGAAATGGCTCCTCAAAAAAAGTTTGAGGCTAATCATGGTCTGTCATTCACCGATGTTAAGACTAGACCCAGACCATTCTCAGGTAAGACTGATATTAAAACAGAGTGAAGCAGAAAGTATAATATGGAGTATGGGGCTCTGAGTGGCTTAGCGGCCTAAGGCACTGTCACTATGATGCAAGGATCATGAGTTTGAATCATGGTCATGCTGCTTCCTATCGGCCTCGATAGATTAAAACTCTCTTCAGGGGAGCAAGATGGCGCACTCTCCGTAGCACTATAAGCAATGTCGACTGACTCGGTTGTCTGCGAGGCAATCTGTCAGAACTGGGGAGATTAGATCCATTTGAACTCTGAGCGGTGATGTATTGACAGCCGTTTGAGAAAAGAGGTTTGACATCACTTGTATCGGAGGAGGTCAGTGATCATCTGCCCCCTCCCAAGAGTCAGGGACATTGCTAGTGATAAGGAGAGATGATCATTTGGCTACTAAAAAACACATGGGGAGAAAATCGAGGTTAAAAATAAAAATAAAATAAATAGAATATGCAGTATACAAATGTATGTAAACCATGTAAGCCATATAACTAGCCTCCGTGTTCCTTTGAGCTTGAGCAGTGTTTACTACAGCAGATTACTACAAACATATTAGGAGTCAATTATTAATCTGCCTAAACAAGTAAAAAAAAACACTTTAATAATGTTGTCATATGTTTTCTAACCTGGTACCTTACTGATTGTCTGGTATTCTGTTTTGAATGATCGCAAGAGCTGATTAGAAAGAATACAAAAATGTATTTTTGGGATTGTCTGGACTATCAATGGATTTGGCCTGGCAGTATGAACAAGGCCTGCTATGCTAACTGGCTACTGAACCATGCAGACCCACCCATAACCACACAGGTGAATTGCTACAAATCAGTGGCAACCCAGCTAACAATTTTTGTTTAGTAGGATGTTTTCTGAACATTACAAATATTATAAATTAACATTAACGACATTACTGGAGCTCACCTACAGTAGATTAAAATACTGACCACACACAGAAAAAAACTCCTGTCAAAACTGATTTGAAACAGAAACAATAAACAATAAATAAACAGCTTATTTAGGAGTTCAGTTATATGAAGCAGACATCAGCTGACTTATCTTTGTAACGCCAGCTCAAATGAACTGCTGACGTCATTCTCTCCTGCTCAAACTAACTCATGTCATGATATTCAGAACCAATAAAAACATCTTGCTGATGTTACTTCAAACATTGCCTTAATGTTAATGTTTTTCTAACTGAGAAGGTTCTGTGAGAAATGTTCCACAACATTGTAATGCAAACCATTATGAATCTGAAAGACTTGTTCAGTATGAAAGTGCCAGCAGTGCTTTGAGTTCAGTGATTTGGTCAAGGGCATGACTGCAGGACTAGTTGGTCGCTATACATCTAAGCTGCTGGCTATGTTAAATCCCAGTGTGCTCTGTATCATTTTCATCTACTCAGTGACCAATGAGACATGATTTGTGCCGTGAGATGAAGTGTTAAAAGATCCGCCTCTGATCTGAGCACAATCGTTCAAGTGACTGCTGCAAAACAAGCTTAATTCCAATTCATTCAGTTTAAACCTCCCAGTCAGCATATTGAACAGATGCAGCAAATGAAATTCTACATGCATTTACCCCCCTCCTCACTGAGAGAGAGAGAGATAATGAGAGAAAGAATGAGGTAGACACAGGACAGATAGATACATACTGTATATAGAAAAGGGGGAGTGAGGTAGAGAGAGAATGAGGGAGAAGGTTGTGAGAAAGAGTGAGGTAGACAGGACAGAGAGGTAGAGAGAGAATGAGGGAGACAGGACAAAGAAGTAGAGAAAGAATTAGGGAGAGAGAGTGAGGAAGACAGGACAGAGAGGTAGAGAGAGAGGAGACAGGGCGAAAGGACAGACACACTGATACAGTACACAGATTAAATGAATCAGCTGATAAACAGGAATGACAGAGGAAAGACTCTCTCTCTCTCTCTCTGTGTGTGTGTGTGTGTGTGTGTGTATGTTGCAGTGCTGTAAGACAGTGGGGTAAGAAGCACATTTGAATTCAAGCAGTGTGTGTCCTGCGCTACCTGTTCTTCCATGTCGTATAGCAACAGCTAAAGAAAACAGAAGCAACAGATACTACAGATAAGAGCTACTCTCTATAAGACATTAACATCAAGACAACAGACATAATGAGAGAGAGAGAGAGAGAGAGAGAGAGAGAACAAGTCTGAGAGAGTGACACAGAGAAAAGCATAGTGTGACATACACCATAAAGTAGAGAAAAGAAAGATGCATGAGATCTATCTATCTATCTATCTATCTATCTATCTATCTATCTATCTATCTATCTATCTATCTATCTATCTGTCTATCTATCTATCTATCTGTCTGTCTGTCTGTCTGTCTGTCTGTCTGTCTGTCTGTCTGTGTGTGTGTGTGTGAGAGAGAGAGAGAGAGAGAGAGAGAGAGAATGAGGTATACAGAGTAAACAAGAAAGAGCGAGAGACATAAAGAGAAACAGATCAAGAGTGAGAGAAAGAGAGAGGGAGAGTGAGAGTGAGGCATATATACAGAGAAAGAAAAAGAGAGTTCATAGATACAGAGTAAAAGACAAAGAATGAGAGGAGTATATAGAGAGAGAGACATAAAGAGATCAAGAGAGAGAAAAGAGAGATAGAGAGAGGCATAGATACAGAGAGAGAGAGAGAGTGAGAGAGAGAGAGTGTGTGGAGTGTGGACTGAAGCCTCTGCCTGAGCGGACTGGAGACAGGCTGAGACGTGCTTGTGTTCTGGACTGTGATTGGCCGGAGTGGGAGGGGAGCGGCTGACGCAGGGAAAGTCCAATGGGAAAAATGACATTTCCACCATCGCATCAATCCTAAACTCTGAGTCAGGGTGCGTGTGTGCTTGTGTGGAATGGGGGGTAGTAGGGGGGTCGGGGAAGCATGTGTGTGTGTGTGTGTGTGAGTGAGTGTGTATAAATAAGTAAAGCAGCAGGCTCAGATCAGAAGCGGCACAAGGAAGAGGTGAAGAGACACACACACCTGAAGCTTTCGCCTGTGGAGTCCCTCAAGCTTTCGAGCAGGAAAAAAACATCAAAGGGGACATGAGCGGTCCGCTTTTGAATGGAAAGGTCAAGCTGTCAATGTCCGCTCACCTGTCAGTGGCAAGCTGACGTTAGCAGAAGAATCTATGGTTTTCTACACTCTCATGTGTGAGATGAGTGTATGGACAGGGCAGACACCTGCTGTCCCTCAAAGACTGATGGAGCTCTCTGCTAGACACTGGCTGGCTCTCTCTGAGCTGAAGTGACCTGCGGCTGTCCCCTTCATCACGACCCTCTGGATGTGCTCTTGATGTATTGCTGTGGTCTGGGACACTGGCGGAGAGTACAGTCCATCTACGTGAGTAACCTGTCGCTCAATTGTGTGAGCAGGAAGGACAAAGGTGACCAGCAGTGTGGCGTCATGTTATACTGAAATATGTTAGAGCAGTGGTCATTAATTCTGGCACCAGAGAACTGATGGCCGGCACTGTTTTAGGGTTTATGATCGAGCAGAGAACTGCAATGCTTTTTGACTTGACACCAGTGCTGCCACTAGTTATTGCCAGAATATATGTAATATATTTGATCAATCCAGGAACGATGACTATTGTACATTCACAGCATCACTTCTTTCATTGATTCAACACAGCTGTTAGTTGCTATGTTTAGCTTAACAGTGCTGGACTAAACTCTCCAGACCCCTGACTGGACACCTCTGTAGAACACCCGGAATCATCTAAAGCTCTAACAGTGAGATTTTACAGTATAGTTGTCTGAAATGAGACATTTTATGCATGTTCCTATAAAACTATCTGTGCCTGATTGCTATTTGCATGATGTTTATGCACCTTAACAGTCTGCAGTGCTGCCTAGCACATAAGACTCCAAACAGCAACCTGTTATAGCAGAGACAGCTTCACTTTTGTGTGTTTGGCTTTCTCAGGCAGCTGGGAATAGGCATAAAGCAAAAAAAGCCTTCTGCAGAAGCTCAAGAAGCGAGGACTGCTAGAAATAAATATGTAATCCATATAAATAAATAATATAAATACCCTCGGTTCTATTTTGAGGAGCCTTTCTGTGAGCAAGCACCTGAGCTGCAGTGTGCAGGCAGAGGCACCAGGACGATAAGCTCATTGCATGTGCCACAGCTTTACCGCGTGTTGGGGGTGTGTAGGATGAAGGCCACCCCGATTGGCGCAGTACGTTTACATTAAGTGTTTACAGCATGCATTGGCACAATTAGGTATTATTATTATTTATACTGCAGAGATGTCAAATACTCTTTTCTGATTGGCTGATATAGGTCTTTCAGTTCTGTATTATGGGACAACTATGAATTCAACAACTCAACATTTAAACAGTTTGCAGGTTCAAAAAATTGTATGTAGAAGTTATGACATTTAGGATTCACTTAGCCATGTGAGGTAAAATAGTAAAGGGGGAGCTTAAGGGCAAAAGAGCGATGAAATGCAAAAGCACTATTTTCCCTGCTCAAGTGAGCTGTGTCTCGCCAAACTACAATGCTACGTAGTAGCTAATAGGCTTTTTGAGAGGGATCGTAACCCACAGCTGATTTCTCTTGCCTGGGCAAATTGATGAGTCTTGATTTGTCTTGAGTGTAGGCTGTGGGCTGCGTAGATTTCCTCTCAACCGCTGTGTGCTTGTACTGATTGATGTAAAGCACATTAAGATGGAAAAAGTTGCTATATGTATTACAAGTTTTATTTTACAACTACAGTGAAATATTGGACATTTTTCATAAACATTCTTATAAATAAAAAATGTTATATTTGAGATACTAGGTTTGTGATATTATGGAAAATTTCCTGGAAATTTCAAGGTTTTGTAAATTTGTAATATATCTGGTAAAAAAAAATCACCACTTTATATCAGTGCTCTGGAAATGCTGAAGTAGTAAATATCTGTAGACTGACCCAGCATTATACCTTTCCATGAAAAAAGAAAATAGTCGCCTACCACAAACAGTTTAGCGTCTTTTAAGATCCTCATGTTTTCTTTGTGTACATAAATGCAGAAAAATGTCTAAACGTATGGCAACTGGGGTATAAGTGGGATCGTGGCCTTCGAGGTGTCCCATTAATGGAGGAGACTCAAGATGTCAAGTTGATTTCATGTCCTGGTGATCACATGAATAACGTATAACCAAACATCTTCTCATTCAATGTTTAGGCTTAAAGGCTTGTTCAAGATTTATTTAATTGTATCTTGTTGTTGGCCGTGCACTTGTTTTATCTTCAGCTGTTGACTATTTTTGAGCTAGTTTATGCGAATGTGGTGTCAGGAGACACTTTTGAGTTTCAAAGACTAAGTTTAAATGACATTTTGGACATTGAGTATGAAAGCCATTGTAAGTACAAAATGAGTAGACACATTTCTCATTATCTGGTTTGTATCTATGTTGTAGATTTGCTCTAATGGTGTTTTGAAATAACTCATGTTTGGAGGGGGGGACCATGCCTGATGCTTCATCTCCTTCCTATTTATTCATTCATTCATTCATTCATTATCACACCCGCTTAATCCTTATCAGGGTCGCGGTTAGTCCCCTACCCCCTCACTGGGCGCAGGGCAGAGCATTACACTATTCAACTAAGCCCAGGACAGGGCGCCAGTCCATCGCTGGGTGAACACACCCGCACACACATACATACATTTTTTTTAGAGTAGCCAATTCACCTGACCTCCATGTTTTTGGACTGTGAGAGGAAACTGGAGACCCCGGAGGAAACCCACGCAGACACGGGGAGAACATGGAAACTCCACTCAGATGTGGACTCGAACCCAAGACCCCAGCGCTGAGAGGCGAACGTGCTAACCACTAAGCCACCGTGCCGCCCCCTCCTTCCTATTTAATGCTCTATAAATTTCTCGACCTTTAGAGCACATTATCTGTTCTGAATAATATTTTTAAATCTGTTTATGTTCCTAGTAAAATTTTATTTTTCATCTTACTTGTAGGTGGTTTCGATTCACATTAACATTTTTGGATTTGTAGAGAGGAGTCAGTTTGACCAGTCAGATTAGATTTCATGTGTTTTTATTTATCTATTTACTTGTGTTATTTTTTTTGGTGTGGCAGTTCAAGACATCAAAAAACAAGGGTGGATTTAGTGATTTTGAGGCCCTAGTCAAAAGTCAGGATTGGGGCTCCTGGATTGGAGTCATTAGTTTAGAAATTTAAAAAAAAATAATTGTAACTTAAATTTTTTATAATTTAGTGTCTTCTAGTTTTTTGGATGCATTATTAGTATTGCATTGATTTTATTATTTGAAAAGCATTGATTTATTTAGTTTTAGTTTTTATATTGTTGTAGTTTTCAACATTATGCTGAATATTGTGATGTATTTGTGAGTAAAATTTGTGAGTAGTTATTTGTTAAATGTGGAATAAACTATCACATGAATTCTGTAAATACAGCAACAGAAGTTGTCTGTTAGTGAGATTTATTTACTTCAAAATGCAATTCACATTCTTGCAAATATATGTTCTTACAACATATCTTGCACCTCACCTAAGTATGCCACAACATGAAATAGTCCATTACAAATATGATGGGGTCTTTACTGAAATGAAAATAATCACTACAATGATTAAATACTGCTGCTTTTGAAATGTATATGCATTTTAATTAAGTTTAATATCAACACAGTATAGCTCAGGGGTGGGCAATTCCAATCCTGGTGGGCCAGATTCCTGCACAGTTTGATGATTTTCCTGACCAAACACAACTGATTCAACTCAGCAGGTAATGAGCATGTTTAGTTTAGTGTAGAGCAGGGAAATCACCAAACTGTGCAGAAATCCAGCCCTCCAGGACTGGAGTTGCCCACCCCTGGTATAGCTAATTTGTATTTTGGGTTGCTGGGCTCATGGGGGCCCTAGACAACTCCTTACCTTTGCCTAACTAGCTAGTTATAGGGATTACAATTGACAGGTTTTACCTCGTCTTCAACAACCTATGCATGGATATGCAAGCAAAAGCAACTACAGTCTGACCACATAAGATCTGTAACTTGAAATCTACAAAGTCAGTCTAAACAATCAGATTTAAACAATTCCAATTTGCCCTGCAATGTGAACAACGTCCTTCTGTACTCCACTCTGTATCACTGCAGTGTGATACCTGATGAGGTGTGATGAAGTCAGCACTATAAGGTGAGGTACTGCTTTGTCTCTTACTCCCTACGACACAAACTGCAAAAGCATTTTCTGCTATATTTGAGACCCATATCCCAACATATTAGTGATCTATGGTCATGAATTACACTTTAACCCTTGGGAGACACTAATCAGGCCAGTGTTCAAATCATGTGACACATTATCAGTGTTCGAGACAGACACAGTTGTTTAAACAGGATAGATGGATGATGTACTGTGTTGGACTACAAGGTGTGATGGGAAAACATCTTTATTGTTTTGTCTGCTGTAACACATCAGATCTAAATCATCTACTAGTGAACATTAAGCTCTTTCATGAAGCGTTTGAGTAGTGAAACTAAACCTTGCGCCTCACTGAATAATCATACCTGCCAAAATTAGGCCATGTCCCTGACCATGCACATCAGTTTGGGCATAAACTTTACTTTCACTTTCAAAAATGGTTGGCTGAGTGATGCCCATCAGGGAAGGGCATTTGTTCACTGCCATAACATTCCTGTGAGTGCTGTAATTGTGTGTCATAACAACAAAAGGCCACATTTTTGTTAAAAAATGCTGTGCACATCTGGCTTGTCTCTGGAAACACCACATTATTGTCAAGTTTATTTTATAGTAGAGCTACAAGTTGCTGAGATACTGATCTCCGATACTGGCTTTTGTTCCATCTTCTCTGTGTACTTTAAATCAATGTAGCAATTAGCTTGCAGTTTACACTACATTGTGTCCTTAGGCAACCTCTGAACCAATATTTAGGCATGACTGCACAGAAAAACCTATTTAATATTCTTCATGTTAACTACGTTTTTTTTCTTGCAAAGACATCCCAATTTGGTACTGACAGGCATTTTGGTAATTTCCTTAGTGCTATAAATGCTGTCTTCAGCTGTGTAGCACTGAAACTATTATAGACACAGTTATTTGCTTTGTTTGCTGCTTGTAAGGCCAAGTTAAAAGGGAAGTGGGTGCAAGAGATTGTGACTGAAAAAATCGATTGCTTGAATACGCAGAACTCTTCCGTAGCTTTCTGTTTAGCAAACAAGGTGACACATTGTTACTTTAACGAAGGACGAAGGATAGGAAATAGAGACTTCTTCAGTGTCCGCGTTAATGTTCTCCTATGACCCCTATACCACTTCCTGCTCCCTCTTTCTTTTTTTTGGCATCAAGGGAGATTGAATTATATTAAGTGCTTGTCTGGCTGTATAGGCAGTGGCCTAGGCACAGGATGAATTTTTCTGCTGTGATGCTCTTTCTCTGTGTGCCAGTCTGTTGGGTACAGGCAGTGCAGGCCAGCAGGTGAAGGACATGCCTACGTTAAGGCCTGTTTTTGGCACTTTCACATGCAATATTATGTAAATGAAAAGCTCCAGCAGGCCTGCCATCCTGCAGCGTGAGGCACTGTGCCATATATTCTCAGCTTCAGATGCTCCGCCCATAGTCTCTCTGACATATACTCTACACTAATGGTGCATTTAGATGTGGATGTAGTTATGACAGAGGGGTCTAGACACCCTCACTTGGAAGCCACACTCCCCACCAGATTTTTGACAGCTCTTCTGATGTTAAAATGTGACAGAATATATACTTATTATAATATAGAATGAACTGTTGTGCTTCCTAAAGACTATGTTCACATTACAAGCCACAATGTTCAAATCTGAGCACATCCACAGTACTGGGAAACAGTTCTGGGACATGGAACTTCAAAACTAAACTTGTCAAAAAATGTGCGAACATGTCCAAGTAAGCTAAATTAGACACTACAAAATCAGATCTCTCCTATTGTTTTACCATTTTTTTTAATTAGCCAAGAATCAAGTCTGTGCTTTAGATTCTGTTAGTTACATGGTTTCCTGTACATAAACTTGCTGGATTATTAAAAACATTACAGTTTTATCATTATGGCACAAACCTCTGTATGACAAGTCTACTTTGGGCATAGACCTCATTCCTGATGGTCCAAACCACAATATTTGATATGTGCTGTTAAATGTAAACCGTAACTTACACAATCTAAAAAGTTACCCAATTCAACAACAAACATATACAATGATTTAGAAAATCAAAAAACCTTCTAAAATAACAGAAGATGATAAAATGTGTTCATTTAATGCAATTTACACCATCAATTATATCCACTAAATAAAATTTATAATAAATTGCGTAAGTTACATGGAGACCATAAGAATTAATTCCCAGTACTGTGGATAATGTGAACAAATCTGTCCCTGGAATGGTTCACATGCTAACATTGATATGTGTATACACATCGCCTTCGTCACCACCAACAAAAAGCATCACATTTGTGCAGGGTTGCCATGTTTGCAAAAATACATTTACCGGTAAAACGTCAGCGTTGGCAGTTTTCAGAGTTTTTGCACTAAATAAAAGAAGAAATGTGATGAGAAAGTAAGATTTGAAGAAGATTTATGCTTTAAAGCTCATTGAAATGTATGTGTCACTTTAGATTTTGGGCTAGTTTCCATTTGTGTAGTGGAACTTGGTTACAAAATCGGTAGGAGTATTGGGGGAAAAGGCAACCCTGTATTTGTGAGATGACTGATTTTAGTAACACAGTAAAACAGATGTGTTAGTAGCTGAGATTTGATGGTGTTTTCCTCAGGAGGACAGTAAACAGCTGGTGGACTGTACATGATCAGATGAAGAAGGTGAATTAATGTCAGCTGACTGCTTTTGAAATGAAATCCGATCTGATTGGTCACATTCAAGTCACATGTCCACAGATCAGATATGTACCTGATCTAGGACCACATATGAAAGTGATTTTAAAAGATCTGATTTGAAAAGATCAGATCTGAGCCACATTAAGGTAGAAGATCGGATTTGAGTCACTTCAGCCTGGTAATGTGAACGTAGCCTTAGTCTAAAAAAAGAAAAAAGATTATTCAAGTATTTTTCAAATTGCCCTTAAATGGCTCAGAAAGGTGTAAATACTAGTTGTAACCACAGGCAAGTGGTTTTATATTACCCAATTTCACTAGCTGCAATTCACTCTAGCAATTTCACTTTTTATAAAACATAAATTAAGTAAACCATTGGCAACTGGGTAGTATACCACATCAATATGTGGTACAGTCCAAATACATGTAGATCAGGTGAATTGGCTACTCTAAAAAAATTACCCTGGTGTGTGTATGAATGTGTATGTCTGTGTATGTATGTATGTATGTGTGTATGTATGTATGTATGTATGCCCAGATATGGTTGGCACTCTGTCCTGGGTGATCCCCCTAGTGCTCGATGCAGTCCTCCAGGTGGACGGTTGCGTCCGGTTGAGAGTACGCTGTGAGCGACTGGCTGCCGGTGTGTGTGCTTGAATGTGTATACATGGAGTGTGTCAATTGTAAAACGTCCTTAGGTATCTAGAACGGCACTACATAAGGGTAACGTAATAATAATAATAATAATAATAATAATAATAATAATAATAATAATAATAATATGAAATATAAACTCCCCAGACAAAAAAATTATCAACTTTTGTGTTTTACGTGGTTGTAATTTCAGACTCCTGCAGATGGCGCTGCATAGGGATAATCAGGTTATACATACCTGGGGTGTGTGCAGTGGAATTCATAGGCTGAAAAGAGGTGGTAGAGTTCAGTGAATGTCTTGTTTGATGTGTGCATAAAAAATGGGTCATAATGCAGATGTTAATGACTGGTAAAGGAGTGATTGTATTTGTTTGTGCCAAAGTCCAGAGTGTGAAGGAAGTAGCTGAATTTACAGTTATTTAAGCATACAGTTATATGGGTCTACCTGCAGTGGCAAAAATTCCAGTCTACAAGAAATTCTCCTCAGATCTGTGGCTGAAAGACAAAAGTGACAGACAGGGACCTAACCCCCAACTGTAAATCACTCTGGATAAGAGTGTCTGCTAAATGCCTCAAATGTAAATGTAAATGTGGCCACAGTTCTGATGAGAATTTCCTTCCTTCCAAAGACTGATTTGTTACCAATTTTCCCCAAATTGAATGAGACATTCACTGCACTGTGCCACCTCTTCTCAACATATGAATCTTATCACACACCCCACATGTATTTATAGTCTGATCATCCTCATGCAGCACCATATGCAGGAACCAGAAATTATTACCACCATAACATGCAAGGTGACTATTTTTTCTGGGGAGCATATCAATGGCACTTACATTTCTTGCTCATAACCCATGAAAATAATGATAGCTGTACATGTAGTAATTATAGACAAACTCTATCAATATCACCAAACAATAAATATTACAGCAACTGTGATTTGTCATGTTTACCATTTTCTTGCCAATGTTAACAGTTCTTGACCACACTGAGTCACAAAGCCTACCAGAATTTTTGCAAACAGTCAGAAATGGCTTGCAGGGCTATGTACCATATGATATTCTTGGTTCATTATAACACCAGCTCTGTATCAATGTGCCATTCACACTTCTTTGTTTTACTGCTCTGGCTGAAAATGAGCAGTCACACATGATTCATTTATTGCCCCCCAGCAGCAGACTTGGTGACCTTGTAAAACATTCACAACTTTTTTATGTTTTCCATGAGAAGGCTGTAGTTCATAAAGGAATCAGATGAGAGAGTTTCACAAAGCTCTGGGCAAACTGTAGTGATTAAAACAACTAATTACTACACACATTCTACACTGGCACGAACATTTAATGAATCAAATGATCATTAAATGTCAAATTATGCTTACAATGATATGGTTTTCAATGCTTTTACTCAAGTAAAGGAGAGAAATCACAAACATTGACTGGAAAAATAAATATCATACCTTAAAATAAGTACAGAACTTCAGTTATTATTTTAATTTCACTTTGAATTCCATTGGAAAATTAGTGGAAAAAACATTTTAACAGTGTATGCATGGGAAACATTTAGATAATTATAAGGCACCTAACCACCAACTGCTCACCAGCAGTGTTGGGAACGTTACTTTAAAAAAGTAATTAGTTATAGTTACTCACTACTTGTTAAAAAAGTAACTTAGTTAGTAACTGAATTAC
>BRDA01058194.1:0-10386 GCA_036984385.1 Crenuchus spilurus
ATATTGACATTTGCCATCTCCACATCATTGCATTCAGTTTTTATTCACAATTTGTTTAGTGTCCCAACTTTTTTGGAATCCGGTTTGTACACATTCTTCTGAGCCAATGGGACTTTATATTTCCTTCCTGATGGGAGTAACTGAAAGTGTGTGTGTAGTGGATGGGATGGGTCTGTAGTGATCAGGGTGGCTTTCCTGAGCACTGCTCACTCATACAGTGCAACTAATGGTGTCTGTGGTGAACCTGTAATTTTACTTCCATGTTTAACAATACGCGACAATTGTGTTTTGTATTTAACTGTGAGAAACTTGTACCAGGATGTGATATTGAAGGTGAGGTTGGTTCAATGAGTGATCGATAGACAACTGTTAAGATGTCTGTGTTTACATTACAAGTCCTGAGCTTCCTCAGCAGATTATTTGCTGTGCCTTCTTGAAGATGCTGTCACTGTGGTTTATGAAGGACAGGCGGTTGTCAATCTCCATTCCCAGATATTTTAATTGATTCCACCTGCTCTACCAACTGACCCTGAATGTTGAGAGGCTGGGCAAGGGATGTGGTTGCATCCCTAACTCCTCCATTTCCACAGCACAACTCTTTATTTTTAGATGTATTCAGTTCCAGGTGAAGTCCTGACCGCCTGCTGGTACTGGGACAGGTCCTCCAGTGTTTTTACTGAGGCCACCAGAGCCATGTCATCTGCGTATTTAAAGAGAGTGATTCCTTCACTGTTTCATTTGATGCTGTTTGTGTAAACAGAGAAAAGAACTGGTGATAAAACACAGCCTTGCGGAAGACCCGTGCTTAATACAAGCTTTGTAGATTTACAACCGTTAAAAAGCAACTGTTGTGGCCTGTCCTTTAAAAAGTTGTATTTCCATAAGAGCAGTGATGGGTGGAGATTGAGGTCTGAGAGACTTTTTTCTTTTTATAACTTTATATATATTGTTTGTGTTGGAGTATTTTTGGGTTAATTTTTCTATGGCAGTTCACACTATGGCACATGGGAGATAATAAATATCTTTGCATTGGAACTTCCTGTTTTGAATCAGTTTTTCAACCACCACTCAGCCTTCCTGCAACAGAGACAATACATCAAAGTGTTTGTATCAACAGTGTTAAAAGCTGAAGAAAAATCCATGAATAAAATCCTTGTGTGCGATTGTGAGGTGTCCCGATTTTTAGTGACTCAGGATAAAACAGAAGCCATTGTTTTTGGTCATCCAGAACACATCCAAAAAATAGCAGATCGTCTAGGCCCATTACCTGTAAACGTACATGCCAAAAACCTTTGTGTTATTTTTGATTCTGCACTTATATTTGATAAAGAGATAAACTCTGTGTTCAGTGCTAGCTTTAATCAGCTTAGAAGAATTGCCAAACTAAAACCCATCTTAACTCTAAAGGACTTGGAAATAGTTATCCACTTGTTTATAACATCACGTCTGGACTATTGTAATTCCCTCTACCTGGGCATCAACCAGTCAGATCTGTCACGTTTACAACTGATCCAAAATGCAGCGGCTCGGTTTTTAACTGGGACCAAGAAACAGGAGTGTCTCGCCTGTCTTGTCCTCCTTACACTGGTTGCACGTCAAATTTAGAGATGAGTTTAAGGTCTTACTGTTTTTTTTGAAAGCCCTAAATGGAATTTCACCAACATACATCTCTGACCTTCTGCATTCTTATTCTACTTCAAGAAATATATGATCCTCAAACCAGCTGCTGTTAGAAACGCCACTTTCTAGACTAAGGTTGAAGGGCGCACGCCCGTAGCCAAGGGGGGTGCGTGGGGTGCATTCACACATCCCCACAGAGCCAAAAAGGTCCACCCAAACCAATGTTGTACAGACAAAGTTGTATGTTAACATCTAGATGCATGTGGCTGTCTTCAATTTCATTTATTTCTTTTATTTTGAGGGAAACAACTGCCCTCACATTCTGTGACTTTTTTTGTAAAACAGTTTAACTTGTGTAATGGGCTTATTGGTTGATTTTATTAATTAAGGCTGGTTAATATTATAAGGCACACATTTAAACACTGCCTTATATTTTCATTTAATCATATTTCATGGCTGAATTTTCCTTTTATGATTTACATATGTAGCTACATGAAGGCAGTAAAGATATAATATTGTGTATTGGTATACCAGTATCTCATTACGTACATGTACAGTTGTAATAAACCTAATTATAATATCTCAAATGTTTCTTTAAGTTCTTATGATGAACATAAATGGGCAAAAACCAATAAATCAGCATTTTTCACGTCCAAAAATGCACATTTTTCTCTGTTCCCTGGAGGTGTGCCCCTTGGACCCCAACCAGAGCATTGCACCTGGACCCCTTCAAATGATCAACTCAGTGTGAATGAGAATTATTAAGGGGATAATATAAGGCTACTCGTCAAAATGGATCAAACATGGACTAATTTTGTTTTATGTTGTATATTATTGCCATTTGTCATATTATAAGTCTTTAAATTAGAGTTTGTCCTATATGGAATATAATGAAGAATTACCCCTCTCCAATGCCCAAAATGCACCTGAGACTATCTAAAAAGGCTTCAGCTTCCGGGGGCCGCCTCGGCCTCGCCTTTCCCCAAAACAGGTCCACTTTCTTACAAAAAGCTCCCTCCCATATCAGAAGCTGGCTACAGGCCTGGGGTGACGGAGCATTTTCTGTTGCTGCACCTAAACTGTGGAATAGTCTGCCAGTTTTTATAAGGAGGTCTCCCACAATTGATGTTTTTAAGTCTAATTTAAAAGCACATTTATACTCTCAAGCCTTTCAGTGTCCATAAGCTCCAATAAACAAGTTTCTGTGTCCAGTAAATTTTAAAACTGAATATTTATTTGAATTTTTTATTAAATTTAAATAAAAGTTTTGTTTTATAATTTTAGTATTACCTGTTTCACTTATTACGCTTATTGTATTTTATTATGACCCTTTTGTTCTTATTTATCATTTGTATATTTGTATATTGTACAGCACTTTGGTTAGCCCTTGTGGTTTTTAAATGTGCTATATAAATAAACTTGACTTGACAAATCAGAAACCATTGCTGAATAGCACACTGCACAGTCTGCTTAGAGCCATAGACACTGTCTATTGAGCAAGTGACATGGTGACTTACAGCAGTGCCAGAAAAGACCTGAAGAAGGGCATAAAGGAGGCAAAAAACAGATACAAGCGACGCATAGAGGAACAATTCAGTAACAACAATCCTTGCAGCATGTGGAAAGGCATTAAGATAATGGCAGACTACAAATGCAACAACCAGCAGATCAGCTACTATAAATCACCAGACACCTTGAACCACTTCTTTGCAAGTTTTGATACACAAGAAAGCAGAGAAATGGCCCAACCCCCAAAAATCAGCAGCAATATCTTATTCTTCAGCACCATCAATTGAAATCTACACTGAGAAAGATAGACATTTCCAGGGCTGCAGGGCTGGACAAGGTATCAGGTAGGACAGTAAAGTCATGTGCAGACCAATTAGCAGATGTATTTATGGACATTCTCAATAGCTCTTTGCAGCAGGCTGTAGTCCACACCTGCCTTAAATCATCTGTTATTGTACCTGTGCCTAAAAAGTCAGCAGTAACCTACATTAATGATTACTGACCAGTTGCTCTGACTCCTGTCATCAGAAAATGCTTTGAGAGACTTATCCTAAAACACATCAGCGACAAAACACCTGTTTGCCTACAGGGGGAAACATTTCACAGAGGATGCCAACTCCATTGCACTTCACACAGACCTGTCTCACTTAGAGCAACCTGGCACATACAGTGCTGCTTGAAAGTTTGTGAACCCTTTAGAATGTTCTATATTTCTGCATAAATATGACCAAAAACATCCTCAGATGAGAATCCTTGGAGATTCTCTTGAGTTCATGGACAGATGTCCTGACATTTTCTTTAGAATTCTCTGATATAATTCAGCATTCATTGTTCCATCAATAATGGCAAGCCATCCTGGCCCAGATGCAGAAAACAGGCCCAAACCATGATACTACCTCCACCATGTTTCACAGATGAGATAAGGTTCTTATGCTGGAATGCAGTGTTTTCCTTTCTCTAAACACTTTTAATTTAAACCAAAAAGTTTTATTTTGGTCTCATCCATCCACAAAACATTCTTCTAATATGTCCACGTGGCTTGTCCACGTGGGGTGCATTTCCCAAAACGTTCTTAACGCTAAGTACTTGGTAACCTCGTACTTACAAACATTCTTAAATTTACGAGTGTTTTCCGAAAGGCTTCATAACCCACATCGTACTTAAAATCGTTCGTAAATCTACGAGTGGTCTGACCCTCTCGTAACTGGCCAAGTTGTTCTTAACTTGAAGTTCAAATGCAGTTCTGTCTGAAAAATGAAAGAGGGCACTGATCATCCTTTGAAAAATGCAACACTCACCACACTCGTGTATTAAACAAGAATTCATGAACATTAAAATTTTCTTTTGAAAGCGTAATTGCGTCACATAAATTAGAGCCAGCGTCCTTAGTTCAATACTGCGCATACATGTACTTATTAAGTTGAAATTATTGTTTTCACTAAATAAAAAAACTAAGATTGCTTAAAGTACATTATATTATTTATTGATATACACATATAAATTACATAAATGCAGTGGGATTTTTTACAGTGTAACAGTCGTAGTAGTAAATTAATATATTGTGTCCCAAGCAGTGGTTACAAATTGGCCTACTAAGTTTGTCAACTCTTAACCAATCAAATTCACTGATTAATCATGGACACATAACCAAGAGGGTTTGCCTATTTATAGGTAGGTTTGGCATGCGATGGACAGCAACTGCAAGTGAATTTAAAAAAAAAAATTTGCATGTATGTAGTGTAAATACTTTTTTGATGTTTGTTTTTATAATTATTGTTTACATAACGATACGTTTGTGCCTTAATAATGAAGAAATGTATGTAAATCAGTGGTTCAGTTTTCGAGTGGCCGAGCCTATTTGACGCAGACACGAGGGTGGAGTCAACCAAGTGCTACTTAAGCACTCGTTCGTAAGTTTGTAAGATAAAAAGGCTTTTGGGAAACAGTCGGAAAAATCGCGTTCTTAAAGTTACGTCTTTCTTAAAGTTGTTCGTAAATCGCTAAGTTCAATCGCTTTCGGGAAACACACTCATGATCTTTAGCAAACTGCAGATGAGCAGCAATGTTCTTTGTGGAGAGCAGTGGATTTCTCCTTACGGCCCTGCCATGCACACCATTGTGGTTCAGTGTTCTCCTGATGGTGGACTCATGAACATTAACATTAGCCAATGTGAGAGAGGCCTTCAGTTGCTTAGAAGTTACCCTGGGGTCCTTTGTGACCTTGCTGACTATTATACGCCTTGCTCTTGGAGTGATCTTTGTTGGTGGACCACTCCTGGTGAGGGTAACAATGGTCTTGAATTTCCTCCATTTGTACACAATCTGTCTGACTGTGTGGAGTCCAAACTCTTTAGAGCCTGATGAGCATCAACAACTCTTTTTCTGAGCTCCACAGAAATCTCAATTGTTCTTGCCATGATACACTTACACAAACGTGTTGTGAAGAACGGACTTTGATAGATCCCTGTTCTTGAAATAAAACAGGGTGCCCACTCACACCTGATTGTCATCCTATTGATTGCAAACGTCTGAATCTCATTTCACCTTCAAATTAACTGCTAATCCTAGAGGTTCACATACACTCACAAATATGTCATATTGGATCATTTTCCTCAATAAATAAATGAGCAAGTATAATATTTGTGTCTCATTTGTTTAACTGGGATCTCTTTATCTACTTTTAGGACTTGTGCGAACATCTGATGATGTTTTATGTCATATTTATGCAGAAATATAGAACATTCTAAAGGATTCACAAACTTTCAGGCAGCACTGTGTGTCAGGATGCTATTCATTGATAATAGTTCCGCATGTAACACAATAATCCCTCATAAACTGGTGGATAAACTTTGCAATCTAGGACTGTCCTCCTCACTCTGCTCATGGATCGAGATTTTCTTACCAACAGACCACAAATGGTAAGAATAGGGGACCACACATCATCCACAATTATTTTAAACATGGGTACACTACAAGGCTGCATGCCCAGTCCAGTCCTCTTCACACTTTTTATGCATGATTGCACCCCCATCCATGCCTCCAACACCTTTGTAAAATATGCTGATGACACCGCAGTGATAGGCTGCATTTAAAACAATGATGAGACTCACTACAAAGAGGAGATTCATCACGAGGCACAGTGGTGCTCAGACAACAACCTTGTTCATCATTGAGGACTACAGTTAAACAATTAAACAATTAGACAATTAAAAGAACTGCACATGCTCCTCTATGCATGGAGTTGAAGTGAAGCATGTGAACAACATCAAGTACCTCAGACTCCACATCACAGCTGATCTCACCTGGACTGTGAACACTTCACACCTCATAAAGAAGGCCCATCAAAGACTTTTCTTTCTGAGGAAACTCAAGCAGACTGGACTCCACCCACAACTGCTTGTGAACATATATATATATATATATATAAGTTTTATATTATATTTTAACTTTTATCTGCCTTTAAATCTTGTTGAATATTTTATGAATATATGTTGTAAAACTTGGAATTTCATTGTATCATGTTCAATTACAATAAAGCTCTCTATTCTGTTCTGTTCTATATATGTGCAAAAGTTAGAAACAGGAACAGTTGAAACAGAAATGAAGTCAGATATTGTTTCTGTGGCTTTTCTGCTTTTACCACCAAGCTGATGTTTCCCACACATTATTCTAACCAGATGAACAAAGTCCAAATGACTAATGTCTATCTATCTAATTATCTGTCTGTTTGTCTCTACACCATCTTATCTATATGTTGTCTCTTATTTCAACATTGTTGTGTGGATATTGCTAAAATATATTTCCAATCTCATCTTTTTGCATGATAAAATTGTTCATATGTATTACACCATGATGAAGGAATTGTATAAAAAGTGTTAACACATTACTTCACAACTTTAATTATTCTTAAACTTCAGAAGAATGCAAGTACCTTATAAACTGACTACCTACTGAATTAAACAAAAAAGTTACATTTATTTAATAATGTCAGTTACCCTTCACAGGAAGCATTCAACCCATTTTGCAGCTCAAATATATTTTAACTGACTCACCATTTGAGACAAATAAAAAAATGCAAACTGTACAGTAAGATATTTATAAATAATATCTTAATACAAACTGTATGTCATCAAAATGTGTAACTACCGTGATGACATATTTTGGGCATATCAGCCATTTTAAACGTATTTAATGGTATAAAATTGCTACAAATGTCAAACTAAACTTTTCTGAGGCCATTTAATGGTTTTAGGGTCAAAAGGAGCTGATGTTCAAGGGCCTTGTAAGCATTGTTGAATAACTATTAAAGTTAAATAATAGAGGGACTCATTTTGAACATTCTTTCTTTTCACAGATACCACAGTGGTTGCTCAATTAAGCTTTTGGGAAATACCTCCCTGGTCAGTTCTTCAAATGTTCAGCCTAAGTAAACCACATGTGCTCATCAGAAGTGAAAAAAAAAATGGGCAGAGCATAATGATATATAAACACATTTGCTGTATGATTGACATTGAGAGCTACTACACTCCAGATCACACAGGTAAGTACTCCAATGTAAAGAAAAAGTATGTTATATACTCAAAGTAAAATACTAATGTTTTATAAATATATTTTAAGACATTTGAAATTGTAGCTGAAACTACCTTGAAAGTCTGAAAGTACCTTTAAAATTCTCAGACATGCTCTTATATGTTTCAGAATGAGGGTTTTACTCACTGTCGCTGCTCTTGTGGCCATGGTCAGTGCAGCCAGCGTCTCTCTGGAGGATCTGGAGTTTAGCACCTGGAAACTGAAGTTTGGTGAGAGATCAGTATTATATCAGCTTCTGTACAGTGTCAGAAACACTAGCGGATGGTATGGATGGTCATTGGGGTGGTGTTCCTCAAGGTTACATCTAAGGCCCGTTTTAGTTAGAGAACATTACAGTATTAGATTGTGTTGTAATGAATGTATTGCTATGTATGTATTGTATATGCTATTTTGTCTCAACTCTAAATCTGTTTCTCCTGGAGAAGTCAATGTAGATCCTATAAGGTTTATTTCATGATGAATTCACTTGATGTCACAAAAAACTCCTTCTGGATGAATAGCACTCCCTGATGTGTTTACAGATCATTATAACTTCATGACCATGAATTAGTTCTATTAGATCGTAAGGACCACGGTGGACCTTTAACGGAACATTTTACATTGTTTAATTTTGAACAAAAAGTGCAGCTCTGATGTGCCTTTTTCTGGAGAGCAAATGTCCAACACTTATTGTACACTGCAAAAAATATGTGTAAAAAATGTATAAAAATAAAAACAAAATAAGAAAAATAATAGTTGAATCTAGCAAAATTATCTGCCAGTATATTGAGAAATTTTAACTTATGATTTCTTGAAACAAAAAAAAATCTTGCACTGTAAATTATCTTGTACTCTCACAAACCAGTAAAAAATTATCAATATAAGCCATTATAACTAGATTTATGCAAGAGTCTCTTGATCAAATGTCTTAAAAATTATCCATAAAATGCCAAAATTAGCATATTAATCTTGTTTTAAACAAGCAGATGCCCTTATCCAGAGTGACTTACCATTGGGGGTTAGGTGCCTTGCACAAGGGCACTCAGTCACTACTTGCCCAGGGATTGAACCTTCTGTTGACAAGACCAGATCCCTACCACCAGGCCATGGCCTGGCTTTATTGCAATTACTCTCAATAGGGAGTTTACACAACAAAAAGTATGTGTTAAAAAAAAGAAAAAGAATAGTTGAATCAAAGTTATCTGCCAGTATAGTGAGAAAAATTAGCTTGTTAAGATTTCTTGAAACAAGAAAAACAATCTTAAATAAATTAAATAATAATAAATAAAAATCTTGTACTCTCAAAAAACTGTAAAAAATAATCAATTTACTGTAAGGCATTATAACTATATTTAAGTGTCTTAAAAATGATCCATAAATGCCAAAACTAGCATATTAATTTTGTTTTAAGTATTTTCATAAAACCTAATTTGGTCAAAAAAAATCTTAAAAATAGAATCCTTTAATTCACTTTACACTCAATATGAAGTTAAAATAAACAAAAAAAATATTTTAAAGTCTTTATACTTTAAGACTGTAATACTTATAATAAGGTAATAAGTATTAATTTTATTAATATTAATATTAATAATAATATCTGCTCTGTCATGGACCTGTGGGATAAGCATAGTTTATTAAGCATACTTAACGAAATGTCCAGTCAATGTTTGTAATCAAACTATAAATTTAAAAATAGAAACAATGCACTCTGCCACAATTGCAAACAAAATAACCACAATAAAATACTTTTCAGTCACATAAAGTGTCATCAGTTTTATTGGTAAATATATTAAATCTTGTATTTCCAGTCTTGTATAAGTTTTAAGAACAATGTATTCTTAAATTAAGTAAGGTTGTCTTGAAATTCTTTTTTGTTTTTTACACCGGAGAGCCTCGAAACTTTCAGTAATCTAAAACAAATATTATTATTTCATTTTAGAAAATCCTTCAAATTCTAAACCGAATCTTATTAAGATAATTAATGACAAAGTTTTTAAAAACTAGAATATTTATCTAACACATACAGACTTATTGTTCATTTTCAAGATTTTCTTGCTTGTTGACCTGATTCTCTAGCAGTGGCGATTGCTCTAAGACTGCAAGGGAAGCTCAGCTTCCCCTAAAATGTCAAAAAATAAGTGATCAATAATATACTGTTGTGTGTACATGCCATTGACGAAATATGCACTACAACGCGCTCAACTTTTGTTCAGAATCAGCTTCTTATCACTAGTAACGACGCGGCTTTCCTCTCACTCATTCCCGCAGCTTCACAGTGCTTTAAACAGGGTGGACGCTCAGCGTCCACAGACTTCAATGGCAAAGCATGCAGCGTGCAGCGAAACGAGACGAGTCATTGGATGAATCCTGGGCTTTGTCCCGGCCATCGGACGCTCAGTGTCTCTGGGGGTCTATGGGGCAGTGGGCTGGCCTCGGCTGACCCGGACGCTCAGCTTCTGCATGATGATTGGATGATGTGTCTGAGGCTGAATCCCTTTTTGATTCACAGCTAAATGAGCGAATCAGCTATCTTTTTGTGTAAACATATGTGGGAGCATTTTTTTTTTCTTCATTCTGTTCTGAGTTGAACCGTAGACTTTCCTAATCCTCTTAGCGGCATTTTCTTTGTTAAAAACGACTAGCGACAAATCGAGCTTCTATTTCTGGTGTTTTTTTGTAGCTGCTTGT
>BRDA01058195.1:0-19120 GCA_036984385.1 Crenuchus spilurus
TTGACGACCATTTTTTCACGACGAAAACGAGACGAAAACTAAATAAAAACTAATATTTTAAAACGAAAACTATGACTAAAAGTATTACACTTTACATCGACAAATAAAAACGAAATGTCACAGAATGACTAAAATAATGTTTTTGTCCAGTAATCCGCTAAACCTGCCGCACGTCTGACTTCCTCAAAGCACATTAAGCTCCACAGTCAGTCAGACTGGAGTTAACAACACAACGTGCTGACGTCACAGCTGCAGCTTCGACGGAAAAGAAGAAGCGATTTATGGAGTAATTACACTTTCGCTGCCACACAAAACAAAACAGAGCAAAGTTTGTGGATGTAAAATAACTGGGAAAAGCACTACTAACCTCAAGAGGTCCTCAGTTCTCTCCACCACGACCTTTACAAAAAGGTAAGCTAACGTAGTGTAGCTAGCTAGTTCACTAACGGTGATGATTATGTATATCTGATATGTTTCATTTTTGAATGTTTCAGTGTATAAAGGGGAAATGTGTAATCTGTTATCATTATCTTAGGTGTTTAGATTAAATAGATCACAAACACGTCTAACTGGAGCCATAAGACACACATACAGGCTCAGTTTCATTTTAATTGTAAGTATTGATATTTATTAGTACTCATATTGGTACTTGGTATTGGCAACTACTTAAATGTAAGTACTTGTACTCATACTCGGTTTTAAAAAATGTGGTATCGGTGCATCCCTAATAATAATAATAATAATAATAATAATAATAATAATAATAATAATTTTTATTATAATTGTTATTAGTAGGCGATTAACTTCCTTGTAAACTTCCTAGCATTAAAGCAACTCCTAGCACTAATATATATATAAGGGCAAGGATATTTTTTTATTTGAGTGTTTTTCATGGTTGTGTTGCCATTTCTGAGGAAGGTTAAATTTGAAATAAAATGTTTAAATATAGCATATTTTTCTCATAGTCCTTATTTTAAATAAGTAAAAAAAATTCAATAATTATCGATATCGACCAATATGAAGTACTTATATCGTGATACAGTTTTTAGCCATATCGCCCAGCCCTAGCGGGTGGCAGTGAGACGAAAACAAGCATGAGCAGACGGGAGCAGGTCTGGTAGAGAATTTCACCAGTAAAACAATGGTGAGCATCATGTCAGAATAACTTTGTGATGTTCATCAGTAAATGTGATGTGAAGGATGGTGTTACCTTGATGTGCAGTTTCCTCAAAAGTGGACTAGTCATGGGGGTGTAATTTAGTTGTCACAATGACACAACCCAAGAGGTGTCCCCTGTCCTTGTCATGCTCTGCCCTCCTGTCATGTCTGTTATGTCTATTCCCATATAGGGTTAATGTTTCCATATAGGGTTAATGTTTCCAGTTTTGGTTAGTCATGTCAATCCCTTATTTTGTGTTTCAGCTGTTTCTTGTTTTGTCTTTTGTTATCCTGTCTTCAAAAACCTCTCTGTCACCCAGTCTCTCACAGTTCTTTGTTCATTGTCAGTCATTCTCATGTCTTGTTGTTTATATTTATTCTAAGTCTCTGTACATGTTTCATTGTTTTCCATATTCATCATTAAACTCATTGTTACTTTCTTCCACTCTGCATGTGTGTCTGCCTTTTCGTCTCATCGCCTGACCATGCCTGACAAAATGAAACGCTGCAAGAAAGACACAGCAAAGCACCATAATCAGGATGCTGCACAGAGAGCGCTAAAGGAGAGAGATGCCCTTATTCAGCAGCAACTCACTATCATCTACTCCCTCCAGTCAGAGCTGCAGAGAAAGGGAGAATGGATTGGAGAGGCTGTTGAACTTTTGGCTAAGCTAGCGCCCACAATGCCCCTGAACCACTTCTGCGCAGCAAAGCTCCTCATTGACTCCAGCATAACAGTCCTACATATGGACCTAAAACCCCGAGACATTATTTGGGGTGGGGTGGTAGGACTAGGAGGATTTTTTGGGGATGACGGCAAGGAGGTAAGGCCACCTGTTATGCTAACTGGAGGGGCTATAAACATGTAGAGTGGAGAACGTTCACCTCAGGAGTGGATCATGCTTGACAGAGGTGACCAAGGAGAAGTCACGCTGAGCCAGAGGCAGAGCTGCCAAGGTGAACAGGGACAGAATGTCCACACTCCTGAACCTGAGGACCACATCTTCACATCAGCAGTTGCCTACACCCAAACCTCTGCCATCAAGTCAGTGGCTGTAGTCACACAGACCTCTGCAGTCGAGTCACGCCCACTTTGGTGGACAGGAGTGCCACAACCCCTTTGGTGACCAGGAGTGCCACATCCCAGTCTTCGGTAGTCAGGAGTGCCACGCTCCCCTTCGGTGGTCCAGAGAGCCACACCTCAGCCTTTGGTGGTCAGAAAAGCCACACCTCAGCTTTTGGTGGCCAGGAATGCCACGTATCAAAGACATAGGGCTTATGGACAAGTCCCGGCAGCACCAGTATAGCACCCCATCAAGACTTTAGGTACTGTGCCCCAGGATGGGGCTTGGTTGCTACTGTCCAGTTGCTGGGCCTGCCCTTCTGCCTTTTTCGTTTCCCCCACCCACCTGCCGCCCCGTTCTTTTTCAGGGGTTTTTGGGGTGGAGTGTGTCAGCACCTTCAGCCCTGGATGTGGCTGTCAGTGTCATCAGGACTATTTTATGTGACTCTTTTTTTTATTCTTCATTGAATCTTGTCATAAGTCTTATGTGTCCCCAGTGTTTTAGGTTTTGATGTTCCTGTCTTTTGTATGTTCTGACTGTTCTGTTGTGGGTTTTTATGTTTTTGCATTCTGGTTTTTGAGTTTTGTATTGAAGTATTGAAGTCTTGTTTTGGTATTTGAATATTTTTTTTTTGTTTTGGCCTGCCTCAAGGACAAGTCAGACTTGTCACACTCTTCTCCCTTCCTGTCATGCTCTTCACTCCTGTTTCCTTATTTAGTCATTGTTTCCTGTCCCTGTTAATTTCGTCACTCCCGTCATTGATGTCAGCTAATTCCCAACATGTCTCCTGATTGTCTCTACTTATATACCCCTGTGTTATCCAGTCCTGTGTGGTTTGTTGATTTGGTGTTACATTGTGTATGTCCATCCTGATCCTTGTGATCACTTTAGTTAGCCTTTGTCATTTTATTGTTTTGTTTAATCCAAGTATTATTAACAGTAGAATTCCCAAACCGACGAAAATTTTCATCATGAAAGCAGGCTCTCTGCAGGCTGTCTCCCCCTGCTAATCACCCGCGTCAGAATGTGAGGCATTAACACCTCGCTCCGCTGCTTGTTGTTATGCAAAATAAGCACGTCTTCACACACTGCCTCTCATACAGACACAAAACTGCCTCTCCAGCTTTCTCAGTCAAGAGTTTTCCTCTTTCCACAAAGTTTGAAGGAAAAAAATATTTATATATAATTATAGAGCAGGAATCATGCTGCACACACAGATGCAAGCTGAACCGAGTGACCGGCCGGCCGAACACACGTTGTGAGCTTATGTGAAAGCTGATACACGCTGAAGCTCAGTTGTACAGAAAAAATAATATTAATTAATTAATAATAATTTAGAATAAAATGTAATTTCAGTGGAGACTGTCAATGCTTGTACATACTCTGTATGTAATATTATAAATTCTATTTTATTTTATATGAATAGGATGGTAAAGTCACTGCCGGTTGCTTCAGGCATGCTATTCAAACCTGCACGTACTGTATGCGAAGGAAACTTCTAATTTCTAAGTTACATCTTATATATTATACATCTTATTATTTTTCTGCACCTGGTGTGTATGTGTGTGTCTAATTTCAGTGGAGTAAAGTCACTGCCGGCTGCTTCACACGCGCTATTCAAACCTGCACGTACTGTATACAAAGAACAGACCTGAAACACCCAGTTACATGAAATGTATGTCATTCACTTATTTACAGTAATATTACAAACAAAAATACAACATTACATATTACATAACATGGACACTTTCCACTGAAATTAGACACACACTTACACACAAGTTGCAGAAGAACAGAAACCACTTATAAAATAATGTTTATAGCTGTAATTGCATGTCCATTTTATTTGTAATATTACAACAACGACATACATTTTATTTTATATTTTATATTCACTTCACTTCACGACATGGTGCTTTTCACCATTTTAACAAATTACATGATTATCATACATTTTGTGTGTGAATGTAATTGTTAATGTGAATGTAAAATATTAGAATAATAATACACCTAAAATTTTATTTGTAATATTATTGTATAATAATTATATTGTATATTATAATATTACAAATAAAATTGTAAGTGTGTATTATTATTCTAATAAATTAGAATTTAATATATTAAATTAGATTTTAATATATTATTGTAAATAAATTTCCACTGAAATTACATTTCAATTGTACATACAATTACATTCACACACAAAATGTATGATAATTTGTAATTATGTATGAAAATATTACATATCTACCTTCATAGCCAACGGTATACATACATTATTACATATACTTAGTAAAGACAAAAATAAAAATTTAAATGAAATTGAAGTAAATTGTATAATAAATCTTCAATTTCATTTCAACCCTGCTCTGCATGTGTCCTCCTTTTGTCTCAGCCTTACCATGCCTGACAGTCTTCAACAGTTAAAATTTGACACATTTAGGAATCTGCTGCTGTAATTAGGTTATTATATTAACTTTTATCTCTTCAGTAAAACATTGTTTGACTCCACACATTGTTAGGCTGCTTTCACACTGTTTGTATGCACCTTTGATTTCAATTAGTATCATCAACTGAACATGACTACAAGGCAAAGTAAAAAAATATATACTCTAAGTCAAACTGATCAGTGCTGTCAACTTCTATCCAAAGATGCATTGTAACTCTATACAGTGGAACCCCACACAGTGGAATGGATCACACACTGTGCATGGGGCCACAAACATCAATGGGGGCACCACTTAAGTCTAAGTCAAAAAGCAGATATGGTATCCTGAGGTCACCAAACTGGACACCTTCCACCACTTGGCTATGCTGAGAAATTCTGTCCATAAAAATTAACAGAATTAGTGACAAAGGGCAGCCCTGGCAGAGTCCAACCTCAACTGGAAACCAGTCTGACTTACTGCTTTCAATGCAGACCAAGCTCTTACTTTGTTTGTATAGGGACTGGATAGCACTTTGCAAAAAGTCCAGTACCCCATACTCATAGAGTACCCTCCACAGGATACCCAAAGGGACATGAACACCTTCTCCAAATCCAGAAAACACATGTAGTATGGTTGAGCAAACTCCAATGCACCCTCTAGGATCCTATCAAGGGTAAAGAGCTAGTCCAGTTTTCCACAACTAGGATGGAACCCATGTTGTTCCTCCTGAATCTGAGATTCAATGATCAGTCTGACGTTGTTCTTCAGTACCCTTGAATAGACTTTACTGAAGAGGCTAAGAAATGTGATCCCCCAAAGTTGGAACACACCCTGTGGTCCCTTTTCTTAAAAATGGGGAGCACCACACCTGTCTGCCAATCCAGGGGCACTGTCCCTGATGTAAACATGATGTTGAAAAGATGTGTCAACAAAGACAGCCCTGCAACATCCAGAGCCTTGAGAAACCCAGGGTGAATCTCATCCACTCCCAGGGCCCTTCCACAGAGGAGTTTTTTTAATACCTTGGCCCCTTCGGCCTGAGTGATGAGTGAGGTCCCCAGACTCTGCTTCTTCTCTTGAAGACATGTAGGTGGGATTGAGAAGGTCCTCAAAATATTCCTTCCAGTGGCCAATGATGTCCCCAGTCAAGGTCAACTGTAGAAACTGTCGACAGTGTTGGTGGGAAACTGTTTTCCCCTCTAGAGCCGCCTAACCATTTGCCAGAATCTTCGAGGAGCAATCCAACAGTCATTTTCTATTGCCTCACCAAACTCCTCCCACATTTGTGTTTTTGCCTCAGCAACAGCAAAAGCTGCAGCTTGCAGCTATCCCTTTCATAGTTGCAGGCTGCCTCTGGAGTCCTACAAGACAATTAGGCCATAGGACTCTTTCTTGAGTTTTACAGCCTCCCTCACCTGGGGTGTCCACCACCGGGTACGGGTGTTGCCACTCTGACAAGCACTAACCACCTTGTGGCCACAGCTCTGATCAGCTGCCTCAACAATGGAAGCCTGGAACACCGCCCATTCAGACTCCATGTCCCCTGCCTCCCATGGAATATGGTTGAAGCTCTGCTGGATGTGGGAGTTGAAAATCTGTCTGACAGGTTCCTCTGCCAAATGTTCTCAGCAAATCCTCACTACATGTTTGGGCCTGATAGGTCTGTCTGGCATCCTTCCCTACCATCTGATCTAACTCAACACCAGGTGGTTATCGGTTGACAGCTCAGCCCCTCTCTTCACCCGAGTGTCCAAGACATATGGCCGCAAGTCCTATGATATGATTATAAAGTCAATAACTGAACTTCAGCCTAGGGTGTCCTTGTGCCACTTCCACTTATGGACACCCTTGTGCTTGTGACAAGCACAGAAATCCAGTAACTGAACATCACTAAATCAGATCAGGGAGGCTGTTCTTCCCAGTCATGCCTCTCCAGGTCACACTGTTATTGCGCACATGAATGTTGAAGTTCCCCAACAGAACAATGGAGTCCCCAGAGGGGGCGCATCCCATCACCTCCTCTAAGGACTCATAAGCACAAACAACAGTAAGAACCTGTCCCCCAACCTGAAGGCATAGAGATCCTCTCATCCACTGAGGAAAAAACCCCACACAGGCACCAAGCTAAGGCACTGTGAGCAAACCTACCCCTGCCCGACACCTCTCACCTTTTGCAACTCTAGAGTGAAAAAGTGTTTAGCTCCTCTTAAGGAGAATGGGTCCAGAGCCTGAGCTGTATGATGAGTTGAGCGTGACTATATTTAGTCGGTATCTCTTAACCTCATGCACCAGCTCAAACTCCTTTCCTGCCAGAGAGGTTACATTCCATGTCCCAAAAGCTAGCTTGAGTAGCGGAAGATTGGAAAGTCTTTGCTTTAGGTCACCACCCAAATCACCAAGCACTCTACCACCATTACTGCCTCCCACACAGATGGTGAGCCCATGTGGGAGTCGACCCATGTAGCTCCTTCAGGTTGAACCCGGCCAGCTGTGGACTCATGGTGGACTTTTTTAGATCACTTTTTGTCTGGCCTGTCACCTAGGACCAATTTGTCTTGGGAGACCCTACCAGGGGCTATTGCCCCAGAAAATCCTTCCACCACAAAAAGGTAGCAATCCAAGGAGGGGTTGTAGAAATATATAAATACATAAATGTAGAAATAAATAAATACATAAATAAATAAATGTAAAAAGGCAAAAACAGCTCAAATAAATGTTAGAAATTTAGAAATAGATTCCTGATATAAATTTAAGCATGTCTTGACACAATGTAGTTATAAATGAATTTTTTTGTCTATACAATTATTTATGTGTGTATTTAATTATTTGTGCATTTATTTATTTATACTTATGTCATTTTTCATCCTCCATATGTAGAGGGTTGTCTTTTTGCAGCTCCTTTTTCTCTTTTTTTGTGCATTGCAAACTCTACCCCTCCCCCGCAACTCCCACTTCTTGTGTGACACAGACGATCACACATGGTGTAACTGACAAATCTCGTGCGACTTAAACACACACACACACACACAAAGAAAATCCAGCTTCCACACAGGAGCAGGCTCTGATTGTTCAGTTCAAAGAGCTGACTCTAAGAGTCATTTTGTTCAATAACCCATCAACAACCCATCACTACTCCATAATTTGGTCCAGTCCTATAATTCTAGAGTTTTATCAGTTTGCATTTTCTTCAAAAACAATTGCTGTCTTACCTGACCCTGAGGTTAATGAAGAGGTGAGAGCAGACAAAGACTGTGAGCCGGTCTGAATGGGCAATATTAAGAAAAGTGGGCAAGTCTGAAGCACTGTTGTGTTATTTGACCCAATAAAATGCTTCTCAAAGGAATGGTCAGCTGCAGACATCTAGACAACAGAGACCACATTTTTAAGCAGTGCTATGTTACAAAGGGGGCCAGGATCCATGAGCATTTATTTATTCCACCCCAGAGCAAAGCCCCTGCTTGCCAAACCACCGTGTGAAAGCTGAACGGCCTCACCCAGCCAGAGGAAGCTAAGCTTGTCGTCTGAACCGCAGCAAGAAAGAATCTTTTGGCAAAGAAATACAGACCATGAGCACATTTAGACTTGGAAAGGTTTGTTTTTCCTTGTTTTCATTCAGGATGTACAGTAAGCCTGATATATTCCAAATTGCATGTTTTCCAAAGCTGACACAGGAAAATTTCATTTGATAGAAAGCTAAAATGATTGATGCGATGTGGAATGGTTGACATGTCTTTCATAAAACAGTGTAAACATTTCATGTGTCAATGCCGTTTGCTCTCTTTGTCAGTGGCATTTTGACTGTAACCATTCACAACAATGACAATAGAATTTTGCTTTCAGTTCCTTCAGCTGTACTGGGGCACACGTATTAGGCATTGACCAAAATTGTTTTTTCATCGAATGCGTCTTTGCAAATTTTTCAAAATACAGACATACAGTACAGAAAACCTGAATGGAAAAAGGCTGAAAGAATATATGGCTAAAGCTGAAATGTGAAAAAGGCTGATGGAAAAGGATTTTTCAAATATGCAATTACGTGCCAATCTGTAAGCTTGGTCACTCAAAATACCATTTCATTAGTTTCACTTTTATTGCTTTGTTATGCTTAAACTAAACATTTCATTCACATCTCTATACTCTCCACAACTGAGCTGGGATCTTTGTGGTGATTCTGTATTACAGTAGCTCTGTCTACACTGAGAGTTTTAGTGCTGGTCTAGATCCTGTTTTACAGTAGCTCTGTCTACACTAAGAGCTTTACTGCAGGTCTAGATCCTGTATTACAGTAGCTCTGTCTACACTGAGAGTTTTAGTGCAGGTCTAGATCCTGTATTACAGTAGCTCTGTCTACACTGAGAGTTTTAGTGCAGGTCTAGATCCTGTATTACAGTAGTTCTGTCTACACTGAGACTTTTAGTGCAGGTCTAGATCCTGTATTACAGCAGCTCTGTCTACTCTGAGAGTTTTAGTGCTGGTCTAGATCCTGTATTACAGTAGTTCTGTCTACACTGAGAGTTTTAGTGCTGGTCTAGATACTGTATTACAGTAGCTCTGTCTACACTGAGAGTTTTAGTGCAGGTCTAGATCCTGTATTACAGTAGCACTGTCTACACTGAGACTTTTATTGCAGGTCTAGATCCTGTATTACTGTAGTTCTGTATACACTGAGAGTTTTAGTGCTGTTCTAGATCCTGTATTACAGCAGCTCTGTCTACACTGAGAGTTTTAGTGCAGGTCTAGATCCTGTATTATAGTACCTGTGTCTACACTGAGAGCTTTACTGCAGGTCTAGATCCTGTATTACAGTAGCTCTGTCTACACTGAGAGTTTTAGTGCTGGTGTAGATCCTGTATTACAGCAGCTGTGTCTACACTGGGAGGTTTAGTGCTGGTCTAAATCCTGTATTACAGTAGCTTTGTCTAGACTGAGAGCTTTACTGCAGGTCTAGATCCTGTATTACAGTAGCTCTGTCTACACTGGGAGGTTTAGTGCTGGTCTAAATTCTGTATTACTGTAGTTCTGTCTACACTGAGAGTTTTAGTGCAGGTCTAGATCCTGTATTACAGTAGCTCTGTCTACACTGAGAGTTTTAGTGCTGGTCTAGATCCTGTATTACAGTAGCTCTGTCTACACTAAGAGTTTTAGTGCAGGTCTAGATCCTGTATTACAGTACCTGTGTCTACACTGAGAGTTTTAGTGCAGGTCTAGATCCTGTATTACAGTAGCTCTGTCTACACTGAGAGTTTTAGTGCTGGTCTAGATCCTGTATTACAGTAGCTCTGTCTACACTGGGAGGTTTAGTGCTGGTCTAAATCCTGTATTACTGTAGTTCTGTCTACACTGAGAGTTTTAGTGCTGGTCTAGATCCTGTATTACAGTAGCTCTGTCTACACTGAGAGTTTTAGTGCTGGTGTAGATCCTGTATTACAGTAGCTGTGTCTACACTGGGAGGTTTAGTGCAGGTCTAGATCCTGTATTACAGCAGCTCTGACTACACTGAGAGTTTTAGTGCTGGTCTAGATCCTGTATTACAGTAGCTGTGTCTACACTGGGAGGTTTAGTGCTGGTCTAAATCCTGTATTACTGTAGTTCTGTCTACACTGAGAGTTTTAGTGTAGGTCTAGATTCCGTAGCCTAGGAATATGATGGTCAGCAAACCATTTGGTAGTAGTACTGGCGCAGTGTCCATGCTGCCATTGTAAGTACGAATTAGTTCTTAATGATTAGCCTTGTTAATTTCATAGTTAAATAAAAAGTAAAAAGTTGCTACGTCCTGCTGGAAAAGTAAATCAGCATCTCCATAAAGCTGGTCAGCAGATGGAAGCATGAAGTGCTCTAAAATCTGCTGCTAGATGCTGTGCTGACTTTGGACTAAACACAGTGGAGCAACAGCAGCAGATGACATGACACCTCAAAGCATCACAGACTGCAGAAACTGCACACTGGACTTCAGACACTTGGATTGTGTGTCTCTCCACTCTTCCTCCAGACTCTAGCAGCTGATTTACTAATGACATGTAAAAGTGACTTTCATCTGAAAAGAGGACTTTGTACTGAGTAACAGTCCAGTTCTGGTTCTGCTCAGTCCAGGTCAGACACTTCTGATGTTGTCTCTGGTTCAGGAGTGTTGATATTAGTGACAGTTGTAGCTCTGAGAGATTCACTATTTACACTGTTTATAGTCATTTACTCAAACTCACCATCACAGAATATCATCATCTGAGAGTCTGGATTTATGACTTTCATTAACTATGAACCACACTGATCAACATTCAGTAAAAAGGCTTGAAACATCACTTTATGTGTAAGGAATGATTACATTTTTGAATTAAATTCTGAACAACAATGAACTTTTTTACAATATTCTCCTTTTTTGATGTATGACTGTTCTGTAGCAAAAGACAAAGTCTGAATAACATATTACACTTGGGTGCACCACTCACTTTGTTCCTTCAGTGATGGCAGAATATAAAGTGAAAGACAAATGCATCCAGATGCCTTCAGGTCCCGAGTTGATTCTTGACTTGGGCAGAATCCCGGCACTGAATCTGGGCTAGGCTGAGGCTTCCAGTCTGTCTGAGATTTCCAAGTCAGGAGAAGAATTCTTGGCAAGACAAAACAAGAAACTGAAACCTCCAGCTAGACGAACTGTAGGTATGACAAGAATTAGAACTGGACTGAAAGGGAACTGTGTGCAAAGAAAAGCTCAAGGTTTATCTGTGATTATAAAAATACATGTAGGTGCCAACCATCTGTGGCCAACTGGCACATCAGCATCTTTAACCCTTTCATGCAAAGACAAAATATGGTTCATTTTATGTTTTAATTTATTCTTCTTCTTCATTAATATAATCTCTCAGTGGTTTTGTCTCATTATGGTTGTTGCATTGCAAAATATGTTATTTGATTTAAATTAGTCTTTTGTTTTCTACTTTTTCTTTGTAATTATCTGCCAGATTTTCACCCCAATATCTAGTTCTGCTGTTTTCAAATTATCCACACTGTTCTAATCCAGATTGTTCAGTCTGATTGTGCGTTATGGTCTTTTTGATCAGACACATGGTCTATGACATGGAGTGAATTTTTGCAGAATTTTGTCCCATAGGAATGAATGGTGTGCAAAAGTTTTGGAACCATTCAAATGTAAAAATGATAAATGCACTAATTCCCAGCCAACCCCATGGGATACCCCATTAAGAACTTGGCAACACACGAGCAACCACCTGGGATACTTTAGCAACTATCTAGCAACCACTAAACAACAACATGGCAACCCCCTGAAATACCACCTCCACCACCTCTCGACACTATAGCAGCCTTCTAGCATCCACTTACCTACATCATAGCAAACAGCAAGTACCCACTTAGCAACATCACAGCAACCATACCATAGCAACCAGGTAGCAATATCTTAGCAACTACCTGGGATACTATCCACCAATTAACACCATAGCAACCACCTATTAGAAACAGGTGTACCTCTTTTGACAACATATCAACAGCCTAGCAACTGCCTGGTAGGAACCACTTTAGTTATTAGCAACTACTCAACATCCTAATTGATTTTTAAGAATAATATGTAAGGAAGCAGAGCAACATGAAGATTTCTTTGTCACCGATTTTGAGGAATTCATAGTATTTCCACAAGCATACGTGGTAGAGTTTGCAATGATTCTACAGAGCAAACTTTGTCTTCACTATTTAATGGAAACACTAATAGGGAGAGTAAAAACAAAATGGACAGAAAAATGACAATTTGAAATATTTTGGATTAGTCGCCAATGTAAACAGACAAACAGCAAACTTAGAAACTTTTTTTGTGATATAAACTAACTGAATGCTCCTCAAGCTACCATTGGGTGATTAAGAGTATTTCATACAACTGAAGAAATCTTTTTGTTACATTGTATACATTTTGTTTGTTAACGTTAGTTCCATATTTTCATGCACACCTACATACCACCGTCATCACCAATGTGGACCTGTGTGTTTGTATACTTTCCTTTCATTGGTTTATAAAAGGGTGTGCATCCAACAGCATGTTGTCAATTCAGTGCGTAGTTAATTTAGTGAGAAGGCTTTCTCTGACAAAATGACCAGATTCATTTGACGATGCACAACTTTTCCTGATGGCATCACAAACCTTTATATACTGCTGCCACAGGTTCTTTACATTCAGGTAGCATTACTCTGCTGTCCTGTCGTATTCTCTCTCTTATCCTCTCAGAAAATAAGGTTTATGTTATTTGTGCATGTTCATTAGAACAAATTTCAATGAAATATTTTGCCTCCTCCACTCATTTTTGTTTTTCTATTGTTTAATAAGTGATGATAGCCTACCTCACCTTCCTGTAATTGGTCCAAAAATCTGAACAATCCAAAAAAAGTGTTTCCCCACTTCAAAAGAACCAAACCATGGTTGAGATGATCTGAAATGAGACCACCTCTTCTGACTGAACCAAATTTTGGTCCTTTGGTCCTGACTGTAGTGCAAAGCACCTTTCATGCCTAATCTGAAAGTGTGACCCAAGCAAAGTAGACATGAAATCACACTAAAACTCATTTAGTCCAATTTACAAACTACCCCAAAGTGCCACAAACTGCTTTAAACTGGTCCTGTCTGAGTTTTCCAAGATCCAGTTGAATTGGCTTCCTCACTGGTTTCATTTTGAACCTCATCTTCAATGTCAACATCACAAGATTGTGATCAGCGTCACAGTGTACACTGAGGCATGTTTGGCATTATTGATTGACTGTTTCCACTGCTCATTGATCAGGATCAATCAATCAATCAATCAATCAATCAAATTTATAAAGCGCTTTTTACAACTGATGTCACAAAGCAGCTGTACAGGGTTAGTAATAACAGACATCAAATCATTAATCCCTAATCCCCGGTGAGCAAGCCAATGGCGACAGTGGCAAGGAAAAACTCCCTCAGAGCTGGAGGAAGAAACCTTGTGAGGAACCAGACTCACATGGGGGTCCCATCCTCCTCCGGTCTACTAATTCTAAGTTCATGATAAACCATAATCATGAGATGTTGTTGTAATGTTCAGGTGAACTGATATGGTGACAGTAGTGGGACAGGAATGATGATAGTGGTAGCAACGATAACAGCCAGAAAGTCCATATGAACTCCAATGTGGGCAGTAGAATAGGGCATCTGGAGCAGGCCACAGTAGTTGGTCATTGGTGGGCAGCTGATCCAGGGAAGCATCATGCAGAGAATAGTAATCAGTCTTCCATCAGCCTTAGACCGGACCAGTGGGATATCACTCACTCGGAAAAAGACAAAAATGGAATTAGTTCTGTTTGGATTTATAGAGCAGGGGGATTATGAGACATATCAGAGTGTGGCTATTGACTCCGGCAGAACTATCTAGAACAGCCTACCTAAAAGGAGAGAGCCAGAAGGTAAACAGGCATGGGAGCTCCCCAAGACACTGGCATCTCTCTGCTCACCGTCAACAAACCTGAGTGATCAGGATGTAGTCAATCTGAGCTGTGGTCTCTTGATTTGGGCTCTTCCATGTGCATATGTTCCTGTTGTATAGACCGAAGAGTGTGTTGCTGATGAACAACCCATGTTCATCACAGAAGTCTACCAGTGCCTGACCTCTATCGTTTCTTGTACCATGACCATATTTCCCAAGCACTTAACTTTCTGTTGCATTTTCTCTGACTCTGGCATTGAAATCTCCAGTGATGACAAGTAGATTCTTTTTGGGATTCTCCACAAGTACCTGTTCAAATTCCTTGTAGAACTGTTCAATTTCTACATCTTGCTTGACCGCGGTTGGTGCAACACTGAACAAGAGTCATATCTCTTGGCTTTGAAGCAAATGTGGCTGATATGACTCTGGTGCTCACCGAATTGTAGGATTTTAGGCATATAGGAAGTCTTATATCGCATCTATCAACATTATTAACTTTGTCTGATGAACAGAACATTTTGGCTCTTTGATGAATATGTTTATGTTTTGCTCTTTTTTAGTCTATTATTCTCTACAAGGACCTTATTAAGAACACATGAAGACTCACTTTAATTACAATGTCATCACAAGCTCATCATATGGTCTATATATAAAGAGTTTCTCACATATTTGCAGGTGATGACATGCAAAAATTCTGAGCCTGTCTGGATTGGGGCCAGTTTGGCACTTAAGCTGCTTTTGCATTCATTCACTGTCAAATATAACAAGGCTCAGGCAAACGTCCAGTCACTGACAGCAGTATAACTAATCTAAAAAGCAATATAGCAGTGACCTACATGTTACTTTTCCAATGGGAAAGACATCCTCATTAGGACTTTTTTTAACATTAATGGTTTCTTTAATATTCTATAATATTGTGAATATTTGAATATATATTTTCATCTCTGATAAGTATTTCAGGTGTTTTCAAACATAATTGTCCATGTTATCATTTTAGTAATAATACATCATTAATGTTTTCAAATCTGCACTTTTAAAGATTTTTAACACTGAACATTAACCGTATGTGGCTTTCTGGCATATTGCTTTTATATGTACACTATATAGAAAGGTATAGTACCTGCTCATTCATTGTATTCATTGTAGTCTGAAATCAGGCTTTTAAAAACAGTTTATTCTGCTTTTGTTGGAGTAAATGTCTCTACTGTCCAGGTTAAACTTTCTACTAGATTTTGGAGCATTTCTATGATGATTTGATTGTATTCAGTGACATTCAGGTCAGGATGCTGGATCATCACCACCACCACCTCATCGCCAGCTCATCCCAAAAGTATTGGATAGAGCAGAGAACACAGTTCTGCTCTACAGCTCAATACTGGGGGGCTTTATACCCCTCTAGCTCAAACCTGGCATTAGACATGGTATCTGCTCCAGAGAGTCTTATTCTATTAGCAGTAGCTCTCTACAGTGACTAGACCAGCTGTGTGTGTGTGTGTGTGTGTGTGTATCTGCACATCTTAACACTGAATGCATTCATTAGAAGGGGTGTCCACAAACTTTGTACACATAACTTATGTATCTAACTGCTGCAATTGAGCTTCATTCCATAACAACAGACAGGAACAGGTGGTTTTGTCTTGTTCTGTGACACAGTTTTGGGATCTATTTGTTTTTATTTACATCTGTAAATACCAATTTATTCTTTACATGTAATTTAATAAAAATATATATTCATTGTCCAGATTATGTTTGCGTGTTCCAAGCACCAAAATGCTCACATCCACATTTTGGTACACCATGCCCCTATAGTGTGCTATATAATGTGTTACATCTGACAGCACTGACTGCACCTCGTTCTGAGCGAAGTGCTTTGATATTGCTTTGGCCTGAAACAGTCTCAAGTTCAAAGAGGATCTTGTAAAAGTAAAGCGCAATTAGGTTTGATCTCATGAAACAGGAATATCCAAGCGAGGGAGATAGGCAGGCATTTGTCATGTATTAACCACTGAATAAGTGCTTCTGAACATGGTGTACCTCTGCATAGAGAGAGTCTTTAGAACGCTGTATACATGAGATGCCACTGGTTTTCTCTGTTCTTGATGTTATGAACACTTGACAATAACCAAACCAAACATAAGGAGAAAATATGTGTACATATATAATATGGGAAATATTATTACTTATACACATATATTAACATATATAAAGCATATACACAAGATATATAAACTATATCTCACAAAAGAGAGTACATCCCTCACATTTCTGAAAATATGTTGTATTTCCCCACTGTGGGACCAATGAAGTATGATCTTATCTGAAATATTTTGTTATATCTTTTCATGAGACAACACTATAGAAGTGAAGCTCTGATATAACTGAGAGTAGTCAGTGTACAGCTTGTATAACAGTACAGATTTACTGTCTTCTGAACAGAACTCAACACACAGACATTAATGTCCTAATAACTGCAACACAAGTGAGTACACCTCACACTGAACATGTCCACATTCTGCTCATAGTGTCATTAATATCTAGCACTGATTTAACACTCTTGGGCATGAAATTCAGCAGAGCTGCACAGGCTGCTGCTGGAATCATCTTCTACTCCTCCATGGTGACATCACTGAGCTGCAGGAAGTTAGACACCTTCACTTCTCCACCTTCTGCTTGAGGATGCCCAACAGGTGCTCAATTGGGTTTAGGTCACCATCACCTTAACCTTCAGCTTCCTCAGCAAGTTTGTTCCTCATCTTGGACGTGTTTTTGGGGTCAATATAATGTTGGAAAACTGTTATGTGGCCCAGTTTTTGAAGGTGCTCTGTCACAGTACATGTTGGAATTCATGATTTCCTCAATGAGCCACAGCACCCGTTCATGATGCTACCACCACCATGCTTGACTGTAGCCAAGACACAGTTAACTTGGTACTCCTCACCAAAGTGCCACAACACATGCTGGACACCATCTGAGCCATACCAGTTTATGATGGTCTCGTCAGACCACAGGACTTGGTTTCAGTAATGTTCTTGAACTGCTCGTCTTCAGCAAACTGTTTGCAGGCTTTTTTGTGAGTCATGCTCAGAAGAGGCTTCCTTTTGGGATAACGGCCATGCTGACCAAGTTGATGCGGTGTGTGGTGTCTGGCTTGAACACTGACTTCTTCAACCTCTGCAGCAATGCTGGCAGCACTCTTGTCTCTCTTTTTTTAAGTAAACCTCTGGATATGATACTGAACACATGGACACAACTTCTTTGGTTGACCGTGGTGAGGTCTGTTCAGAGTGGAACTCGTCCTGGAAAACTGCTGTATGACTTTTGCCACCATGCTTTAGCTCAGTTTCAGAGTGTTAATCTTCTTATAGCCTAGAGCATTTTTGTGGAGAGCAATAAGTCTATTTCTCACATCCCCATTGTGGCCGTTTTTATTACATATTCATACATACTGTACAAAATCAAGGTTATGTAATTGTTATGTACTGTTCTCATAAAAGTAAAGTAACTTTAAAGTAACTTAAGCCATTCCATGTTTCATGTACATTCTTTTAACATTTGAACCATCTGGATCCTTAAGATGTATGGAAAATGCTTAGGAATGTGGTCCTCTGGGAGACCCATATCTGATTTAAGTGTTCAGGACTAGTGTGTGTATGTGTTCAAGACACAAGAATTGATTACATGTGTGTGCAATTGGGAAATGTTTTCTCTGCAGGTGCCTCCATCTGTAATACCATCTAATCAGCACAGAGCACAACATGCTTACATGCATAAATATGTTAATAGCCCCAAACATAGCTCTTCGCCTTGCACATGGTGATTGCACCAGCAGGGTTTCTAGCTCTCTTCTAGCTCTTCGTACACCATCTCTGATGTTGGGAACATTGGTGGCAAATGTTGCTGTGGCTTCTGCATTCTTATGATTTGGAGCAGTAATGCAAGAGAGTCAGCAACAACATTGACAAGTCAGGCAGACAGGATTTTTCATCATCTTCTGCTTCAAAGCACATTTTATACAATGTATCTGAAATACAGGCGTGAACAAAAGAGCTTTGAAAAATGGGCCACAAATTCAATAGACAGAGCACACAGTGAGTGTCCAGTACAGAGAGCTTTTTTGACATTTCTTACAAATTGTACAATCTTGGACCAACAAAATCTTTAACCCTGTACTAGCTAAAGCTGGGGTAACACTGTGTGATTTTAGCCCTGACTCTCAGTCTGGCTGGGGTTGAGCTGTTTGACTCTGGTCTGCAGATTTTTTGTCTGTTGGAGTTGATAGTCCTCCTCTGTTTTATTTGACCTAACCCAAAGTTCATCTGATGACTTTAGTCCTGTCTGATACTAATCTCTGTGATTTTCCAGACAGATGTCATCGCTGGAAAATAAAGATTTTTGGCTGCTGCTACTAGCAATGTTTAGTCTCGTAAAAACCTTCACCAATCACAAACCAAAAAATCAGGATGCTTTTGAAGGGTGACTGTAACAATAGTTATCTACTTGGTCTGGATGGACTTGGTCTGCATGGTGTCTGTAAGTCTAATAGTGAATAAACAGTTAATAAAGTGATGTGACTTATGGTGGAGTGGTGAGCGGAGTGACGTGATTCTAACGCTGATGCTGTAACACAGAGTAACAGTGTAACACTGATTGTGAAGTCTGACACACCGCTTCAGCGTAACACTGACGTATTTTCAGGGACGTGCGGTCAGGGGAGGCAGGTGAGGCACAGCCTCAACTCTGAATGTGCAATCCATCACAAACTGGGTTGATACATGCAGTTGGTGCGTGCCTGTTGCCGTATCGCTGCATGTCGCCAATATAATGTTTGCATATACGTTTATATACCCTGATTTATACCCTGGCTAATGTCTTTAACCATTTACGTTTAATGTTTGTTAGAGACATATTTAGTTTTGCTGATGGGACATAAAACCGCAGTGAAAAGGCACAGGGTGAGGCAGGGCAGTACTCCTCCGCACTGAAGGGGGGCGTATGTGAGCCAATGGGTGCTTGTTGCTGCTGTGCTTTTATT
>BRDA01058196.1:0-25443 GCA_036984385.1 Crenuchus spilurus
AGGTGCTAGCCTGCTACAAGCAACCAGAGACAGGTGGCATTGGAGAGAAGTGACTCGTCTGTGCAGCCTACCATCGCAAAGCGATGACGGCGTATTACATGACATGACATACATCAAAGATACTACAGACTCATATAATAAAAAATCCTAAGATCTGACTAGTATTACTGGTTCAAATGTAGGATATATGTATTATGCATGGGATTTTGGATGCCGCCTAGGACTCCCCTAATCACTTGCGATGCTCAGGGGTGAGGACAAGCATGTGTTCTTCGATGCATTTGTAGTAAGTCACCACCTCTTTTCAAACTGCTGTTGATGCATTGTCGGAAAAAAGCACAGGATTCCCAGCTCTGATACATCAGTTAACAGATGCCTAAGCCAGTGGATATTACGTACACGCCCAATTTTGCTCTCTCATGGCTACGACTGCTTTTGGCAAAACAGAAACTGGCAGGAGGGAAAATGGTTTGCCAAGATCAAACGGGCAAACTGGACACCAACTGAAAGCAGTTGACTTTGCAGTGCACATTTTATCTCCAGTGAGTTACTCTTGGTAAATAAATAAGTTAGCATTAACTGAGCTAATTAGGTTAGCTAGTTGATGAGCTTGCTTTTTTTGCTGTGTGAATTTGCTTGCCATCCAAAAGCCGCTGGTTTGATACCCTGAAGTGGGACATGTCCAGTTAGACATGGCTGAAGGCACCTAACCCCCAGCGCTGCTTCCCAATCCTGCTCCCCCAATGCTTCGAATGATGGAGCTTCTCATTACTCTGGGCATGTTTGTGCTCATTTGTGTGTGTATATGTGTGTTCACTGCACAAATGAGATAAAGGCAGAAGTCATATTCTGATGTATGCAGCACTATGGTGAAAGAATTGGTGCCTCCTTCCTTCCTTGATCTCATATTATATATATATATATATATATATATATATATATATATATATATATATATATATATATATATATATATATGTTCGTCATTAGAAAAAATAGCACTGTTTTAAGTGTCCAGTGCATCTGGTGCTCATGCTGAACTCCTAGCTAAACTCAATCATGTGTTTACTAACCTGAGGCAGTAGCTCCAAATTAAAAAGATAACCTCTCACAGTTAAAGCACAATAGGTTAACAAACATATTTCTGTAATGGCATCAACAGCAAATTACCAATTTAACTGGTGTACCTTTAATTGTATTTTTTATGGATGAAGCTGACGCACAAAATACATTTAATAGAAATAGGATTCCCCTTCAGGACATGGATTCATATTAAGAACAATGTAATGAAATACAAAGTTCCTATTAGAAAAGGATATGTGAAATGTATTATCCTGGATATTTTTCATAATAGCTTTAGACAGGTAAAGGTCAGTGTTATGAGATGATATATTTAGTAAGGAATAACACAGTGTATTTATAACTATACCTATTCAGATAACTAGCTGGGTAATTCTTTGTCAAATCAGATTAATGGAGATGAAGTGCTGCATGTCTGAGTGTGTGTTCATTATTGTTTTTGTTGTTGCTCATAACTATAGAAATACTATGAGACTATGAAGTATTACAGCTGAATTCTACCATTTTTATATTTTTAAATCTGCTGTAATATTTTCTTTTTAAACACACTGTCTCTGGTTTGTCATGTTTGGAGTTGAATATTCCTAGAAATTTTCTAATATAAGAGTTTATACAGTGCCACATCAAGAAATTTCACATATATATATATATATATATATTATATATATATATATATAATCATATTATATTGAAATTATACATAGCTGTCATTTTGGTTTGGTATTTAACTTTCCCTCTGTTTCACAGTCTTCGCCAGTCATTGAATGTGCATGTATAAACATCTTCATGTAAAGGTTTCATTTTTTTTTACCGCAACAGGTTAGAGTTTGTCAATAAACTACGTTCTGATAACCACACTGCATCCTCTCCTCCATCCACAGCCTGCACGTAACATCAACATACTCAAGAGACAAGGAAAGGCACATGCATTTAACAAGAGATTCCCAATTATGACAATAAATTCTTCCAGTCTTATCGTCTTCCAGGTTGTTTATTGATATTCTGAACTGAAGCCAGATTTGATTGTGATAAATAAGAGCACTGGTTACTTCCATGCTGTTCCACAGCAGCTACTGCATGTTACCATACCACTTTCTTGTATAGTAATCTTAATACTAATATTAATAGTAGTAATTGATACTAATCCTAATACTACAATTTACCATCTGTAGTTTCCTATGTGCCTTATGCATTATTCAGTAAGGAGTTGAGAGAACTGTTGAAATGGTTGCATCATAAATAATCTACCGTTGTCTCTCAGGGCTTTACATGCAACATACTCAAGAGACAAAGAAAGAAACATGCATTTAACAAGAGTCCCAATTATGACAATAAAATCACATTTGCTATGATGGATGCATATTAGGAATGGGCCTAAACTGCTGGACAAACTTGGAGACTAAAGAGTGAATCCTAGTCATTTCAATCACAGCACTTTCATCATTAGTTATTCTCTGCTGTCTGGCATGGTTAGCACCCTATTTAAGCTGTGTTCATTATGCAAACAAGAGAGCTATTCTAAATGAACTAAGTAATATGTTCCAGAAAGGTTGATTAGGACATTAATTGTTCATATGGAGCTTTCACATTTAAAAAGCCCAATTTTTTGCTGTTAATTATGTGCCGTTGCATAACGGAGTGTTTTAATAACCCTGGGTTCTCATTTGGAAATGGCCTAAGTGTTGCAGTATAATTAGGGAATGGAAAATCCAGACTGCTTATTTATAATGAAAATGATTTGCTTAAATGATCACCCTTGGCCTTGCAGTAACGTGTAAGATAAATGATCTGTTATGGATCTTTTTAATGAAAGTGCAGTTCGTGATTAAGCTATTCATGTGAGATCCATACGTGAGGTGGAACTCCAGAATTTATAATAATCTCCAAAATACATGCATCATTAAGACGGAAGGAAAATATTGACTTTAAAGTTGAGAGGCTTGGCTAATTTGTGGCACTTTTCTTTTTTATCCAGGAAGGCTATGGCACAAAACAACAGGATCATATTTCCAGCCTATTTTAAGACCTGTTAAAGAAGACTAGTGGAATGCAGGATGGTATTTTTAGAGAATGCATTATTCAGACAGTGTGTGTGGATTTTCTCTCTCAGTAGTTTAGTGACCTTAAGTAAAGCCCTCTGGAGAACTTTAAAGCGGTGACTTCCAAAGAGCTTTTTTTTTTCTTCAGGGAATCCCCGCAGTGCCTTATTCTTCCTTGACTGAGTAAAGATTTGCTGGATGGCTGAAGGCTCAGTTGACCACTATGATCTTGATGGTGAGTATCACAGCTGAAGTGACAATTACATTCAGATGGGTTACACCTGAGTGCAACAGAGGGTACACACACACACACACACACACTGTTTGAATTCCTGAGCTATCAGGGTACATTCCTCTGTGATTGGGCCATAATGAAACACGACAAGTGATTTATGCCCAGTGTTAATTATGTATTGGGAGGTAATTTGTTATACTGTGAACACAGAGACGCTTCCTTTGTTATATAATTGAATAACACACAAATAATAAATTGGTCACAAATTCCACTGCACAAGCTGTTTTAGCTTTTGTAGTGCAATTCATCTAAATGAAACAACTATCATTTAGAATGAGAGCATACAGAAGTATCACTTTGTTGCAGCAATATTACAGCCCGTAGCAGTCCTATAGTTTTCACAGAAGTGAATGGTAGAAAGAAAATGCTTAATTTAAACAAACAAACAAAAACAAACAAACAAACAAATAAATAAATACAGACATTACTTTTATTCTTCAAACTATAAGATCTTGAATTTGTTACATATTTGCTTTATGGGCATATTTTGTTTATATACATCCATCTCCTTAACCACTTAATCCTGCTCAGGGTCGCAGTTCCCCTACCCCTTCACTGGTTACTGGGCAGAGCATTACGATATTTTAACTAGGACAGCATGCCAATCTATTACAGTGGCACTCACTCACAATTTAGAGTACCCAATTCACCTGACCTGACTGTGGGGGAAACTTACTTTTAAGGGGGTCATACCATTGAAAAATACTTTTTAATAAAAGCACCTAAGTACTGTTACCATTATTTACTTACAAGCAGCACAAACAGTTAATTTAAATCTCATCATGATTGCGAAGGCACACATTTACACATTTTCATGTACAAACCGGATTCCAAAAAAGTTGGGACACTAAACAAATTGTGAATAAAAACTGAATGCAATGATGGGGAGCTGCCAACATCTAACATTTTATTCAGAATAGAACACAAATCACAGATCAAAAGTTTAAACTGAGAGAATGTATCATTTTAAGGGAAAAATATGTTGTTTCAAAATTTCATGGCATCAACAAATCCCAAAAAAGTTGACTTGCACTGAATGGAAACAGTGAGGGACGCAGAGTCCGGACAGTAGTTGCTGATAGCCAGCCTCAAGCAAACCTCAAAAATGATCATCAGTCATAGTGGAACGATACTTGGACTTAATGATCTTCATGTGTGAAAAGGCTGACGCCAAATAATGCAGTCAAGGCAAACACACTTAAAAAATGACAGTAAAAAAGTCCTCCTCCACTCCGTATGGAAATGCTCAGTTTTAGGCTTCTTACTTGGTCCTGCTCCTTTAGTCATTTTTAAACTCTTTCTCAAGTTCAAAAGAAATAAATTGGAGGCTAACTCAGCAACTTGCAAGCTAGCTAGAGTTTTGCAGGACTTAAGCAGAAATTCTGAATTATTTTGATTAGTTACATTTGGATGGATGGCTTATCACAGCTGCACGCACACAGACACAAATTCAAATGTTAGATGTTAATGGTTTAATATAAAACCTCTGATATTAAAATATGTCTAGCTGACATGACAGAGGCAGAACAAACATACATGTTAACAACTTACAGTGACAGGTAAACACGGACTGCTGGCCAACTTAAAAAATGCTGGTTTACAAGTCCAGACACTGTTTCATGGAGCAATAGTGGAGACGGCCAATCACACGTTAGCAAGAAATAGCAGAGCCAATCGAAAGAGCTTGAGGGCGGTCTAAAGTGAAACTTGATTCAGATTGAGCAGCTTGGATTCCCGCTGGGTCCTAGTACTCGACCAGTCTCCCTGTATGTCAATCAAGTGACATGTTTTTGAGGACAGATGATAGGCTGACATCTATTTTTTTTAAATGCCATGCGATCTACCCACACAACCTTTGTGATCGACCGGTAAATCGCGATCGACGTATTGTTTACGCCTGCTCTAGACAGTCTAGAACAGAGTTTTATGGACATGGGACAACATAATTGAACATTGTGCTATGTCTGGCTGAAGAATATGTATCCCTGCGGCATCCTAAATGTTACCCGAAATGAGTGACTGATTTACTTTTTGATGTCCTTTAAATATTTCACCATAAACACCACATTACCTTCCAACTGATTTTGAATGAAGCATAGGGCAGCCAATCAGAGCAGAAAATTTAGATATATGCACTTTTACGGCAAAGTAACAAAAACTCCCAGTTTATGGAATAAAGAATAGCTGGACATATAAAAATAATTTTTTGTACCACGGTAGAATTTGAGAAATTGAAAGGTTCTTGAAGATTTTTTTCTGGAGAAACTTCATTTTCTATACATATATGTAAATTTATACAAAGTCACATCAGACTCTTATGGCCACCCCTGGTTTGGAATGAATTCATCCCAGGATGTCACAGATGTCATGTGACAGGATTTGCTACATGTATAAATAAGTGAGCACACCAGTCAGTTGTAGCAGAGTGCAAAACCATCATCATGGGTAAAGGACGTGATTTGACTGATGTCCAAAAGGGCATGATAATAGGGTACCAGGTGAAGGGTGGAAGCATGTGAGAAACAACTAATTTTGTGAGGTGTTCTAGAGATGCTTTAGTGAAGATGGACTTCTCATATACTGAGTGCCTCCCAATGGCATAACAGTAGTGCCCCATGGGGCAGTCATATCAGAGGGGAACAATGACTCTGGCAAGTGTCAGGAATCAGCATTGAGCAAACACTAATGTCTTGACTTGTAAAGCAGACACATAGTCAAGGTGGTCATAATATTCTGATATGACTCTGTATTTTTAATGAAATAACATAAGACAAATAAATGATTATATTTAAAACACTGAGCAATACAGTAGCATTCAAATTTGCAATGTGTTTGTAAATGGATCTGATTGCTGCTTGTATGGTGTATGACTCAATGGCTTCCCTCTGTGATTATTTGAATTTGTATTATTAAACAACTGCATTTAATAGTACTACACTAATTAATAATAATGTTTAATTAAGGCGTGATTCATCTTTAGCATAATGAGTACTCAGTGTGGGCTAATTTATTTTCCCATCATTAAAAATAGATAAACTCTTTCATTTCATATTTGATATGGATTATACGGGTGTATGTGCATAATAGTGGTTGTGCTGAAAGGCTACAACACACCAAATTCTTATAGGATAGTTTATGCCTGCACAATATATTGCTTGTAAATTTCTATTAGAGTATCAGCATCTATAATAACAACATTACAGTGGCAACATTATTTTAATTTTATGTGAAAGCAGAAAGAGCTACAGAATGTGTTCAGAGTGCTGAATGATATCCTTTTCTCTCATTCCTGATAAATTCACCAATACATCATGCTGACTTCATGCTATCACAAGTATCCACAATTCTGTCTTTAAGATGAACAACATTTTGTATCACAGCATAAACAAGCGACTTGACATCAACCCCACAGACAGAAATCCAAAGAGGCCACTTGATTGAACACCTCCAACCAATCTACTTTTAGGAAACTGCACATAAGATCAATGTCATGTAAGTCTATAACAACACCATCCTTTACATCGGGTGTACAGAAGAAAATCACGTTTTAACCCCTGGAGTCTGAGGGTACTTCAGACACTCTGATGTAGTCATGCCTTGACTTTATACAAGTTACACCCATCTAAATTTTTTCTCCAGTGTTACACAGGCTTTTGTTCAGCACAAACTCAGCAACAACATTGTCAAAACAGTAAAAGTGTCATAAATCTATATTTTGATTAAATCTATTCTAAACTTAGACTTTCCAAAAACCTGTTTTCAGATGTGCTGATATATTGTGAAAAAAGCACACTCTAAACATTTCTAGCCAAGACTTTTGAGCTCAGAACTGAACAAACAGAGGTGTTGGCTATACGGTGGTCATTATGGTTTTTAGAAATTGTATGTGGTTTTATTTCTAAAGCTTAACAAATGTGAGTTGACGTGTTTTACTGAGTCATTCATTCCTACATTGGATATTCATGTGATGAGTGTGAACACTCAGGTGAGAGGTCTTTGCTCATGTGAGTGACCTTTGATTATAGAGACCAAATGTGTGTTTTCACATCCTCCACTGGCATTACCATGCTGTTATCATATGAATGGCAGATCGTGAAAAAAAGGCGTGCACTCTGAATCACAACATTGTTGTGTGATTCTAGTGAAATTCTCTACTGGTTTGATGTGTCACACATCTACTTTCCCTTTGAAAAACATGTTGGTGATGTGGCCTAACAGGTTTAAGACTCCCTCATAGCTTTTGTCTAAAATTTTTTGTCTAAAAAAGTAATTGAATCGCCATCTGCAAAACCATTTTATATGGATGTTTTCTTTGAGACACCCTGTAAATTTGACAAAAGTTTAGATATATCTGATTTAATGCATTTCAGACTTGTGTTTTTATCTAAAAGTGTATGCTTAAATGCTCTGTTTTTTTATTCTCATGTATATCTTCCCTATCCACAAGAAGGTTTCATATACTTCAGTAAAATAGAACCACAATCAGTATGTGTATTCTGTGTGCCTGTTTGCTGTGTTTGCAAAAATAAGGTTTGCTGTGTGGAGGTCTAAGGGAGGTCTAGATTGATTACATTTGGTACAGGGTGAATAATGTTGATTGTAATAATTTCATACCTGTTATTTCATAGTTCTGATGTTTTCACTTGTGGAATATAGTTAAAAAACACAAAAACAAACTTTGAGAAATGGATGGCAAAGCAAATACACTGATCAGCCTTAATATTAATACTACCTCCTTGTATCTACACTCACTGTCCATGTTATCAGCTTCACTAACCATATAGGTGCACTTTGTTGTTACAGACTATAGTCCATCTGTTTCTCTGTAAATGGTATTAGCCTCCTTTCACCTATTCTTCAATAATCAAGACCCTTACAGAGCAAATATTAATTGGTTGGTGGATTATTCTCAGCACTGCAGAGATACTGATGTGGTGAAGGCATTTTATGTCTGGCCCACACTATAGTATTATTAAAAATCTTAAGCAATGTTGAAAACTTTTTGTCCTTGATCATTGTAAGACATAAGAGTCCCCACACAACATGATCTGCCCACACACTTTCAGATTATGCACAGCTCCTCAAAAACTCATGGTTTCTCATGAACTGCTTTATTGCAAGAAGAGGCACAAGTTTCTTATGAATTAGATGTAAACAAACATGGCAGCTACACAGTAAATATGCCAGTGTTAAATCAACACTATTAGAGTTAAATTAACACTGATGGTGTCAAAAGTTAACACTCCCAGTGTTAATTTAACTCTAATAGTGTTGATTTAACACTGGCATATTTACTGTGTAAATGCAAAACCACTGTTGAGACAAAGCCAAAAAAATAAAGGGATGTTGATGAAAACATGGCTTAATTAAAGTGTCATTATGTCTTATATTGTAATGTGAGCTTGAGGTCTTATACTGTAATGTGAGCTTGAAGTGTATGCACCATGTTGATTTGGTCGCCATGCTGTTAACTTCTTCTGTACAAACTGACAAGTTCCGTTCAGCTCAGCTTTCATTGGTTGATAGACTTTCAGGCATGACGTCAATGTGGCATTTTGTTCACCACACTGTGCAGGCGTGAATACTGAACATTTAGTATTTACAATTTACAATCAGGACATCTACAACTGTATTAGATCAGATGAGACAAGATTGGATTATAGAGGTCCCACACTAGACAATCTGGAAAGATCATCGTCTACGATCACCCTGAAATCAAGAGAGCTTTTGGAATTGTCAGGAGAAGCAAATCAGCCTGAAAATAGTCTTAATTATCCTGTACTGTCAGCCAGGCATTAGTGTGTGTTGCGATGATATGAGTGGATCTAACACAGTAGAACTACTGAAGTTTTTAAAAAGCTCAGTGTCACTGCTGGAATGAAAATAGTTCCTCAACCAAAAATATCCAGCCAACAGCGTCCTGTGGGCAGCTTGACTGAATTAACAATGAGGTCATTCCATCACATTCAGTCCAGTTTGGACTTAATGGCATGGTGGGGGCTCTATTTTAGTGTTATCTTTTTTTATCTTTACCAGTTTGAGGCATGCACTGACTCACACTTGTATGTAACTGTGTGAAATGCCTCATAACTTTAAAAGTGAGAGTCTGCTCTTTCTTATCACAAGACCATAATTACAAGTCATCTCATGATGATAGCAATTTATGTGCCCTGTTTGCTGCTCTGCACTCATGCGTGGTGACTGAACTGATGTAAAGCTCTATTAAAATAGATGGCAGTGTTTGTTCTGGAGCATAAGGGCTGCTCTGTCTTGTAGGGCAGGTTTGGTTATTCCCAGCGGCTGTTGACTTATGCCTAGCTGTCTAGTAATTAGACTGCCTAATAGCCTGCTGTGAGGAGAACTCTGTGCTGGTGTGAGCAGGCACTGCTGTAGGCACTCGCCACAGGAGAAACAGTCTGTAATTGAGTGGTCAGTCTGGGACTACCAGCAGCTATGGTCATCATACTGTACACAGATACACACACACACGCACACAAATATATGAGCCACCCTAGTGAAGATGTACTAAGTGTGGACTTCTTGTATATTGAGTGATTCCTAAGAGCATAACAGTGATGCCCCATGGGCCACTGATGTCAGAATGACAGCTCCAGTGAATGGTACAAGCCACAGTAGACCAGGAATACCTCTGAATACATACATACATACGTACACATGTTGGTAGACACAAGGAATGTGTTTCCAGCTATGGGTGTCACTCTCTATTTTTATATATAAAAATAAAAGGTTTGACAAAACAATGCTGTGGGCATGCATAGTATACACCAACTGTGACAAGGATATATATAGAGCACTCCTTAATGGCACCCCTAGTTAAAATGTGTTAAAAGCTTTAAAATAAATTTTTTTTTTTTTTATTGCAGAAGCATAATCTCACTCTGAGCAACGTACAACTCAAGTGAAAAAATAAAGAAAAAATCCTGACTAAGAAATAATTATTTCCCATAAAATGACATGTTCCACAATTATTGGCACCCTTAACAATTTTTTGAAAATAAATGTATTTGAACCATTTATGCAATTTCTACTATAGTTTATAAAGTGGATCAAAGTATCTAGGAACGTTTAATGAGTAATTAATAACTTCCTGTTTCCCTGGGGTATAAATATGGTGTTACACAAAGACCTATTTCTCTTAAACCTACTCACTCTTAAACATGGGAAAGACAAGAGAACACACTATTCAAGTAAGGCAAATGTATGTTGTGACAAACAAGCCTGGAAGAGGACGCAAGTGTATCTTGCCACCACGCACAGTGAGAAGGATGGTAAAAGAAGTAAAAAGTTCTCCAAAGCTCACTGTAAGAGAATTGAATCAAATGGTAGCATCTTGGTGTTACAAGGTCTCCCAAACAACCAAAAGGCACTATCTACATGCCAACAAGCTATTTGGGAGGCATGCACGAAGAAAGCCTTTTCTGAGTTATAAACGGGTGGAATTTGCCAAGCGGTACTGGGATTTTAACTGGGCCTGTGTGCTTTGGTCAGATGAGACCAAGATAAAGCTTTTTGGAAACAAACACTCTGGGTCTGGTGTAACACCAAGGATGAGTACGCAGAAAAACACCTCATGCCGACTGTTAAGTATGGGGGAGGATCAGTGATGCTGTGAGATTGTTTCTCTTCTAAAGGATCTGGGGACCTTGTAAGAATACATGGGATCATGAACTCTTTGAAATATTAGAACTGAATCGGAATATTGGTTTAGAAAACCACTCAATTGTGGTTTACTGAAATTAAGGAACTAAAAAATGAAGTCAACCGGTTCTTCATATAATATAGATTTATAGTATAATTTTCTAACATATAAAGCAAAATAGAACAATTATAGAACAAAATAGAATATTCTCAGGGAAATTGGTATAGCAGAGCATCTCATTATTCTAATTAAGGATCTCTGCACTGATCAAGAAGCAACAGTTATGACTCATTTCATGAGGCATGAGTATATGGACAAGCAGAGTAGTTCCACAGAGGCAAAGGAGTGCACTGATAAGACTGCACTGCATCTCCATACTTGTTCAGGACACTGAACAATGTAAGAAAAACCACTCATAGGACAAGACAATTATGCTTGGATCAAACGAGGATGGTCAGCATGAGATGTATGTTTGAAATAGCTACAACACAATTTGGAAACCCTTCTCCGCATTTTGCCAAACACACACTTCCCCATGATAAAATCACAGCAATGCACTGCCTCTCATGGTGTACTGCTTTAGTAAAGTTTTCCCCCCCAATGCGATAAATCCAGCAAATATGTTAAAACTGTAAAAATTAGCAGAATGTCCATCCATCCCGCCAACCCACCCACCCATCCATTCACCCATCCACCCATGAAATATTGAAATATGTCACTTTACATGTAATTAACATTAAATACCGTATATAGTAATTGACCTTTTTGAATTTAATTATGAACACAAGTGAACTTTTTCACAATATTTTAATTTTTGGAGCTGCACTAGTAAACAGAAATATGGATTCAATAGACGTCTATATCTATTACTTCTGATGTGTAATAAATTATGATTCATCTTTTATGTACTCTGTAAAGTGACTGTAGCCAGCAATTTCTGCCAACAACTGACATCTAATTACTTAATAAGGGTCTTTGGGTTGTGATAATTGACCCCCTATTCCAAGTCTTTTAAAGTGTGCTGACTAATGTACAGGCTGGTGCCTTCATTAGTCATAGAACTGCAGCTAAAAAGGCCTAGTTCCTCTGACCTCTCAAGAATTGGCTTTTTGAGGCACACAAATTGGTGTTTGGTTCTGTATCTCTGTCCATCCTCTCACTCAGCGTTTGCCCTTTGATCATTTTTCAAAGCAGCACCTTTCAGAGAGCAGAGTCTTTTCAGAGATTTGTGCTAGTCAGGCCAATGCTCTGGATGTTGTATTTACACTAATGAACACATCACTGTATTTGTCTGAGGTCATTCACCTGATTCTAAATACCAAAGCCTGCTGCTCTCTCTTATCGGCAACAAAAGACCGGAGAGAAGAAATTGACCTTCATCAAAAACAACCTGTGCTGAATCTAACAGGCACTGAGAATCAAAGGGGATCAAACTTGTAAACACTCCGAGAGCTTTCGTACCAACATAGCTCCAATATTCCCCGGCCCCGAGTGGCTCATTTTTCCTGGTATGATGTAGATTATTCTTGTTAAAACAAAAGGTATTCTCAGCAAGCCAGAGGAATGCTTCTCACAGGGATGTGTGACTGATGCATTTCATTGTGTTCATGGTTTCAGAGCATTATCTCTCTACAGAGACCCAGATCAGGTTAATACAAATATGACATTATACCAACCTTGGCAAAAGCTCTGCTTTAGAAGGAAATGAGACAAAATGACTGTCTTATTACATCCCATTTAGAGACTAAAACACCAACTGAAAAGAGAAAGATACATATACTACAAAGCCTACATGCTAATGGAAAAGCTACACATTACAGAAATAATTACAAAAGGTGGGTTGTGAGTAGTTCCATCCCAGGTCAGTAGGAACCAACAAACTTTCAGAGATGCTCTGACCTGGTCATTAGGTCATACCTCTTTGTCATAATGAATCAGGACAACAGTATATTTTTCTGCAGCGTCATCTATGGGAATCAAGTTTCATATACACCCCAGACATTCCTTCACAGATTATTTGCTTCATCTTTAAGAAAATTGTAATTTTGCATGTTTAAAGTGGAAGTAACTTCAGGCTTCTGCAGAAGAGGTGGGACAGTGCAGTGAATGTCTGGTTTGATGTGCAGAAAATGGTTTAAAGAGCATATGTTAATAATGGCAAAAATAAATTAATGCATTTGGGTGTCCCGAAGGCCATAGTGACAAGGAAGTAGCTGAGTTTGCATTTGTTAAACCAGCAGCACCAAAAATCCCAGTCCACATGAAATTCTCCTCAGAATTGGGACTGAAAGGCTCAACTGGATTTTTACACCATTCAATGAAGCTGTATATACATATACACAGTCATATTAAATATGATAAACTGTGCCCTGGTCTGAAAGAACTCAGCCCAGGACATCATAGATGCCTATAAATAAGTGAGCACATCTGTCAGTTTTAGCAGAGTGCAAAATGTTCATCATGGGCAAAGGATGCAACCTGACTGATATCCAAAAGGGCATGATAATAGTGATATTGGTGAAGGGTCGTAGCATCTCAGAAACAGCTAACTGGGATGTTCTAGAGCTGCTATAAGGGAGGTGTACTGAGAATGGACTCTTCTACATCTAATGCCTCCCAATGGCATAATAGTACTGCCCCTATAGGCCATTGATGCCAAAGGGGAACAACAACACTAGCAAGTGGTACAGTGTAATCGACACACCACAAGTGGACCAGTTAACCTCTATAATGGACATGGGAGCAATGAAGAAAGTACATTTAAAGGTACTACCACAATAAGTCTATAATTAAGATAAAGCCTGTCAGTTTTGCAGAAATTATTTCTGAAGTTTTTCCTTTGTGGTGTGGTCAGGAAGTTGGCAAAATCCACATGAAAAGTCAACTCTTTGTAATCACACAGCTATGGGACAAAATGCTCAGGGTTAGGGGAAAAAAAGAATGCCAGCCAGCCAAAAGGATTTACAGTTCAGCAAAGGCAGGAAGCTTCAAAAGCAAGCAGAGCTATTGTCAGAAAGTAATTCCATTTCATGAATAAGCGCTTGACTGCTTACAGTGACAGCCTAGTCTTCAGCCTGTCTTTCCTGGCATCTCTGCTTGCGCCAAACACTGACAGAATGTCATTTCCACGTTCACAAATGCTGCAGTGAGAGCGTGCATTTTCTCTCCTTCTTTTTTTCCTCAAAAGAACCAAATCTGCACCACACTGATGGATGTTCAAATCAAACATAAATAGGAGAAAAGGAAAATGATAGAAAGTCCCTCTTTTTAGTAACTGAATATCCATCAGATGAGAGCATTTTTAATTTAGGTTAGGGTGAAAGGATGCATTGAAAATGACGCTCATATTTCAGAGGGTTTGGGGGGCGGGGATGAAGGGACTGAAGAGGTGTTGTAATGATTTTTAATGAGTTTATTTCTATCTGCTCATCATATTCTGACAAAACAATATGACTGTGAGCACCTGCAAGAGAGAGACAAAACAAGAAGAGAGCTGCCTAAGACACATCTCGGAGAAATGAAGACAAACAGCATGTTGGGTCTTCTCTGAAATGAGAGATGCTCTGAAAAGGAAATAAGCTGTCGTTGTCACTTACGCTGAGCAAACGTGACTAGCAGTAAATGAGAATTTTATTATTCAGTACTTTTAGCTAGCCTGTATTATTTCTTGTTCTTATTTCGAGTTTAACAACTTTTACTAAAATGAGTTAATTCAGAATATTATGTCCACCTATATAACAGTAGGCTAAATATGACCGTTTATGTTTTAAAAAATAATTCTGAACAACAATGACCTTTTACACAAATTTTTTTAATATGGCACTACATATAATAGGGAAAAAAATTTTTTTTATACAGTTTTTACATACAGATCAGTAGGTAGTTGCACCACCTGCTCATGTGAAACCTAGTTTGCACCTAAATTGCCACCAAGTTTGACCTTATAGACTGCAAAAATGTAAAATAGTTGAACTACAATAGTTTCAATGTAACTTTAAGGTAAATAGTAAAGAGTCACAGGACTATATAATTTGAAAGATACTAATTCTATGTTCAGTAAACTCAAGAGAAGATTATTTACATTTGAGGCATTTAGCAGATGTTCTTATCCACAGCGATTTACAGTTGGTGGTTAGGTGCCTTGCTCAGGGGCACTTCAGTCATGATCTGCCCAGGATCAAACCAGCAACCTTCCGGTCACAAGACCAGATGCCTAACCACCAGGCCACAGCTTCCCCTTAGTATTTAAGTTAAAACGGTATTATTAAATATTTAACTCATGTATACATTAATTATTTCTAAATGTTAAGAAGCAGACATCTGAGGTACCATGAACTAAGCTCTAATTAAATATTTCTTAATGATATGCATGTACAACTCATTCATATAAAACAAAGTCTTCATTTCTTTATGAGCCAATAAGAAATGTACTTAGTGAAGATCTATATATTGGTTAAAATAACAAAATTGTCCAATAGATTGTTCCCCACAATATTCAACCATTTAAAACATTGAATATATTAATAAGAATGATTAATTATTAAAAATGATTATTAATTTATACTTTACTCAACAGATACATGTTTTTCTGTTTCTGTTAGAAACGGTTACTGACTGACTGCAAATGGGGGAAAAAAACTTGGTACTTTTTAAACTGTTGATCTGTTTATGTTTTGGTTACTACTTTAAAGCTAACTACTCTCAATGTAAAGTTTATAATAGATTTTGCATCCTTATTTAAGATCAAACTTATGTTCAGCTAGTCCAACAGTTTAGAGTTCCCTCTAAATGACCATGTTTTCTTCATTTTGCTTGGTCTAAATGGATTTTTCCTTGCTTTTTTCTAAAGTGACTGATGCACTTCAGAAACTAGATGGCATCATAAAAAGGGATGATTATTTAGAAATACTGAAGCAACATCTTAAGGCATTATCCAGAAAGTTGGTCGCAAATGGGTTTTCCAGCAGGATAATGACCATAAGCAGTAGTGCAAAGTTCTGACAAAATGGCTTAAGGACAACAAGGTGAATGCATTTTGTGGACTGAAGTGAAAAAGCATGTTCAGGCAAGGACGCCAACAAACTTCTGTCAGGAGAAGTGAACTAAAATTCAGCCCCATTAATGGATGCAGACTTAATCATTTGGGTGATAATTGAGAACCAACGTTTATGAAGCTTTAACAGACAATGTTATGTTTTAGTATAAATGATAATTATTGGTGTATTATTTTATATATTATATATATATTGGTGTTGTATAGTTTTGTATTGGTTGTATGACCACAGAAGTTTACATCATCTCTGCACTTTACATTAATAGTATTTAGAAGATGCTGTGTAGCTACTTTCACTTTCAGTAACGTTTGTAGTCTTACACAATGACTCTTATTGGTATAATTCCATGTGCATGCCCAGGATGGGGATCGAATCCTAACGTTGCAAATGGGTCTTCCAGCAGGACAGTGACTGTAACCCTTCGTCCAATGATATTACAAAATAACTTAAGAACAAATTGAATGCATTGGAGTGGCCAGGCTGAAGCAATGAGGCAAATAAATGTGACTGAAGTACAACAGTAGTTAGGAAAATGGGCTAAAATTCCAGAAAGTATTGTAAAGTTGCCCTAAAGGTTTGATTCAAATTAATTAATTAAATGGCAATATCATTAAATACTAACAAAGTGTAGGTATATCTGAGATACGTAATTCAACTTGAAATAAATTATTATTATTAATCTGAAATAACTTATTGTAGAAGTACATAATTTATACAAGAATACAATGGCATTGTATTAAATTTGAAAGTCTTTAGAAGAACCATTAACTCCGTGGAGTCGGCTCTCCTGCCAGCAGCATATATATAAAAAAAATCAGCAAAAAAACCTTTAATAAATCTAAAATATAATAGATTTTATCCTAGAAACAAAATTTACCTTTAAAGAATCTGCTTTTCAAATATATATATATATATATATATATATATATATATATATATATATATATATATATATACAGCTTGAATATAAATATATATATAGCTTGAATATAAATACACTACTCAAAAATATAAAGGGAACACAAACAACACAATGTAACTCCAAATCAAAAACACTTCTGTGAAACCAACCTGTCCAGTCAGGAAGCAACACGGATTGTGAATCAATTTCATCTGCTGTTGTGCAAATAAAGATTTTCAACTAGGATATTTTATTCATTGAGATCTAGGATGTGTTATTTTAGTGTTCCCAACACCTCTGTTTATTCAGTTCAGAGCTCAAAAGTCTTGGCTAGAAATGTTGAGTGTTTTTTTTTTCACAATATATCAGCACATCTGAAAATAGGTTTTTGGAATGTCTAGGTTTAGAGCAGATTTAATCAAAATATAGATTTATGACACTCTTACTGTTAGACACTGTTGTTGCTGAGTTTGTGCTGAACAAAAGCCTGTGTAACACTTTGTAAAAAAAAAAATTAGGTGGGTGTAATTTTTAAAAGAGTCAAGGCATGTCAGACTACATCAGAGTGTCTGAAATACCCTCAGACTCCAGGGGTTTAAAGGACCACATTGTAAAGAGCGTAGAACAAATGCGACACTGCATATACCTAAACTATTAACAAAACAGTAGGGTTTTAAAATCCCATTAGTTTTTCCTCACACTGTGTTCCTCTTAGTCACTCAGGTGAACATGGTGTGAGGGCTTTTATTTTGAGCACAGGTGATTTGAAGTTATTTACACGGCTTTTGCCAGATGCTGCAGAGAGAACTGTTGTCTAAGATCATTAAAATCCTGGCTTTAGTAGTGAGCCGAGCGGCTAGTGATCAAAACAGACGTGTTAATGTGGGCAAAAGCAGGCCGTGGAGCAGGCTGTGTGGGATGTGGGTTTAATCTTTCTCTGGCCAGGCCTAACAGAGTGTGACAGCTCGCTTTTTTCCAAATGCACACTGAGAGATGCGTAATGCATGAGGGAGTTACTGTATGTGTTGCCAGCCTCGCTGTTCGGTGACTGCTGTCCCTGCTCTCTACAACACACTGCCTAGATGAGTCTGAGCTGACAGCAAACACACCCAGCTCACACAGTGTGTATGCAGGTCAGTCTGTACTGGCAAAAGAAACCTGTGACCTGAAGTGAATTCAACACATTACACACACACACACACACACACACACACACACACACACACACACACACACAAATACATATTATATATTACATATATTTATCATTTCTATGTACACAACCGCTCAAAAGTTTGGGATCACCCAGGATTTTCCATGACAATCTATACTTTTATTTCAGAAGGGCCCTATTATTATTATTATTATTATTAGTAGTAGTAGTAGTAGTAGTAGTAGTAGTAGTAGTTGTATTATTATTATTATTATTATCATTAGTAGTAGTAGTTGTATTATTATTATTATTATTATTATTATTATTATTATTATTATCATTAGTAGTAGTAGTTGTATTATTATTATTATCATCATTAGTAGTAGTTGTATTGTTATTATTATTATTATTATTATTATTATTATCATTAGTAGTAGTAGTTGTATTATTATTATTATCATTAGTAGTAGTAGTTGTATTATTATTATTATCATTAGTAGTAGTTGTATTATTATTATTATTATTATTATTATTATTATCATTAGTAGTAGTAGTTGTATTATTATTATTATTATTATTATTATTATTAATTTATTTTTCTAGACTATAATAAAGTCCACAAATGCTGCTGCTCCATATGCTCAGTCTTTTATGGTAGAAAGGTGAGGTAGGACAGTGTCACTGTGTTTAGTTGTGGATGGTGAGTTTAGAAGCTTTACTACAGCTGTTTATTCTCCAGCAGAACTTTAACACATTGTGTGTGAAACATCACTGGACATCACTCTGTCCTACCTCACTCTTCTAACATAAACGTTTGAGTATCTGATGCAGCAGAATTTGTGGATTTTATCATTAAATCAAAACAAATACACAAAGAAATAAAAGTCCAGGTTGTCACAGATTTTCAGTTTAATGTGTGATGGTAGTGTAAGCTCTCCAGACAAAACAAAAGCTGTGTTTTTAAGGTTGTACTTACTTCAGGCTCCTGCAGATGGTGCTGCACAAGGATGATCAGGCTATAAATTAGACTATGGTGTGTGTCATTGGATTCATAGACTGAGAATAGGTGGTAAAGTGCAGGGAATGTCTTTATTTGATGTGTGGAAAACGGGTCGTAAAGCAGATGTTAATGATTGCCAAAAAGGAGTGATTGCATTTGGGCACCAAAGACCATAGTATGAAGGAAGTAGCTGAATTTGCAGGTGTTTGCATGGTCACATGGTTGCTCAGAAGTGGAAATCCACAAGAAATTCTCATTAGAATTGTAGACAAAAGATACTGACAGAATGAAAATCCCTTCACTTTCAGGCAAGAATTGTTTCTAGAAGTTATCACAGAACCTTTACAACCAATTTATGAAAGATCACTCCACAGGGAACTGCATATCAACAGCATATTGAGCAGAGCGATATGCAAGAGGTTTTTGTGTTTTTCACAGATGTGGACACAGCCCCATGGGGCAGTATGGATACTGCCAATTAACTGAATGTGTTTTTAATATACTGTATTCAGTATCACCTCAACTTCTTTAACAGTCCTTTTTACATGATTCCATCATATATTAAGTAATGAAGGACCCAAGCCACACCCTGGAGGTGATACCCAAACAGGTGAAGAGACAGCTGGAGAAAATTAAACTGGGTAAAGCTGTAGAAGAGATGATAACACCCCAAATGTACTGAAGATTTGTCCCACTCAGCTCTGTGGGATACTCCAGCATCTCTTCAACCTCAGTCTCAAACAAGAGCAGGTGCCAATTTTTGGATGACTCTGTGGTTATTAGGTGCTTCAGGGATGGGCAGGAGGGAGAATACAAAGGGTTGGTAAACAGCTTTGTTGAGTGTGACCAAGATCATGGACATGGTGGTGGACTTCAGGAGGAGGAGGTCCTCAAACAGTCCCATTAAAATCATGGGTCAAAACACTGAGCTGGGGGATTCTTACAAAAACTTGGGTGTCATACTCAAAGCAGAATAGAGGGCCAGTACTGAAGCTATGTACAAGAAGGGAATGAGCAGACTCTACTTCTTGAGAAGGCAAAGGCCCTTTAATGTGTGCAGTAAGATGTTGGAAATCTTTTATCAGACTGTTGTTGTAAGTGCCATCTTCTTTGTTGGGGAAGCATCCTCAGTGGTGGAAATAAACTGATCTGGAAAGTGAGCTCAGGTCTTGGCTGCTCACTGGATGGTTTTGAGATGGTACTGGAAAGAAGGTCACTTTTCTGGACATCACTATTCTGGACATCATACCCCTTCCATGATCTCCTGACCAGGCAGTAGAGCACATCCATCCATCCCAATTTCATGATTTGTGTCTTGAGATCTAAAGTTTGTAAATCTTTAAAAGACAATGTTAATGTGTTTTTAGTATAAATGAAAAAAGTTAACTTAATAACAAAAATAAATATGTTGGTGTTGTAATGACTAGAGGTGGTTACTCTATGCACTTTACATTAACAATATTTAGCAGATGTTCTTATCCAGAGCAACTTACAGTTTTATTAATTTTTTGCCCAAGGACCCTTAAAGGTATATTCTGATGTGCTGGTTACCCACTACATGCACTTGAAAAAGTATCAGATCTACAAAAATAAAACTGAGGATAGCACTACAGCTACTATTTTATGTACACATATCTTTAATGAGTCTATTGTTTACATTTTGATAAGAAGGCTGCCATATTTTCATAAGATATTAACACGAGGGGTTACAATTGGGACCAGTTGGGTAACGTACTGTAGGCTCACATTTACTGTTGACACCTGTCGATATATTTTCTGTCAAATAGTTAAAAAAAAAAAAAAAATTGCACGTTAGAAACATAACTAGGGGTGTGTATCTGTCCAATAAATGACGATCCGATATGTATCTCGATTCATGCGGTACCATACGATTCAGAAACGATTTATTTTAAATTGGACCGATTCGATTCGGTTCAATTCGATTGAGGAGGATTTCGATACGATTTGGTTCAATATAATAGGGTAGGAAATAATATGAGTTACTTGTTTAAAATAGATATTTTACATTATGATTCAACATAAGTTAATACTAAAAATGTGTTTTTGCTTGCTTTCAGGCAGATTAATGAAATACTAGAGAACTAGTAAAGTTGTATTGGACATGTGAATTCAGAAACAGTAAAATACTGTTTTGTTGAGATGTGGTACCGGGCTCCAATGTCTTAAACAAGTCCCCAAAACCCTCATTCTCCACCACACAGTGTGGTCTTAAGTCTTTGACAACAAACCGGGCTACTGAAGCCGTTATTACTTCAGCTCTACCTGAGTTGTGGTTGAGTTTTGTCTGGAAGAAGTCCTGTTTTTCTGTGTTTGTCCTGCCGTGTCTTTGGGCTAGCAGTGCTAGTGTCCTCATCGCCACTTTCCTCATGTCGTCTCACCAAATGTTTTCCGTTCTTCATTTAAAGACCAAACTTCTTCCAAACTTTAGATTTTAAGCTCGGCGGAGCGTTGTACAGTATATATGTGGTCGGACGTTTGTCTTTCAAACGTGACTGTGACAAGTATCGCGACAGTTAGAGAGAGAGAGAGAGAGAGAGGGGAGGGGGGCAGGGGATGGAGGGAGAGAAAGAGATAGAGAGCGCAGCAGAAGCACATCAGTAACACGAAACCGATTGACAGCTATATATTTGGGCCATCGGCTGGTTCACTTTACAAATAGACCGATTCAGGGGTCCATGTACCAATGCACTCGCATCGTTGAAGTCAAAATCGGTCTTCCAATTCAAATTGATTATTTTTTACACCCCTAATAACCTAATAGAGAAACTGTTATTATATGAATATGCTGCCTCTATTTATTTTTGTTTGTTATTTTTTTCAGTTCGACTCCCAAGTTTAACTCGTTAAGCCTCACAGCCCCACGTGCAGATCCAGACTTTACTTGATAGCAATAAGTATGCCTAATTTGTATAATCGCTTTCTTGCACTCAAGGATAAAATTAATAATGGAAAAAATGACAGTATCAATAGTGTCGAGGAGGAGAATAATATGAACTAGAATGCACAAAAAAGAGAACCATTTAACCTGAGCTCTAAAGGAAGAGTCTTATTCAAGATCATTAGTCAAGATTCAAGAAGCTACACCTCTAGTGCTTAAGTAGGTGTACATCACTTAGAATTATTCTCTTTGGGTATATATCCCACTCAAACCCATGAACAGAAAAGCATGCCTTCACTTACAATAGCCAGCTGAGATCAATTTAGAATATAAAGGATTGTCATGATTTCATTTTTGCACAATAAAGTAGTTTTATGAAAAACACTTTGTGCAATTATATTTAAGATTAGACTGTAAGACTAGTCAGCAGCTTGCTTACAATGTTTTACTGAAAAAGTTTGATGTTACATATTTATTTTACTGTAGTTATTTTTCATTCCCCCTCCAACTTTCAAATAATTTATCTATTTTTAAAAAGCACTTCCAACTATAATTCTTCTTTTAACATCTATTTTCATTACGTTTTTGTGGTAGCAGAGCATGTTATGTTATCTTATGTTAAGCATGTCTGTTTTTTTTACCCACATTACAAGTACCTGGCAGTACAAAGTGCTTACCAGCATCCGCCATGTTTTCTTAGCTGAGCAGATGGGGATGGGGGTGGAGAAATGGGACGCTGAGGACAGTCTTCTGAAATGACTGACAGGAGATCAGCATAAACACAGATGAGCCCTCTGCTCCGTAGTGTACTTTTACAACTGGGTTTTTCCTCAGCCGCAATGATGTGCTGATGACACTGCTAAAATAAATAATAAAAAATAATCATCCATCCATTCATTCATTAACTAATTCATCCATCTATCTATCTATCCATCATCTTAACTGCTTAATCCAGCTCATGGTCATGGTGAGTCCCTTTCCCCCTCTACTGGGTGCTGAGCAGGGTATTCCACCCTTTTAGCCATAGCCATTACAGGATGTCAATCTATTGCTGGGCACATACACCGACATATGACACACACTCACACCAGAGTTATTTAGTTATATATTTTATCATCTGGTATGTATCTTACAGAATGACATAAATAATGAAATAATTCCAGAAGCAGTTTATTGTAAATTATTGGAATCACATTACAATTATTGTCTAATATAAATGACATTACTTATATTGCTCATCTGTCTTCAATAAAACAATATCATGTTTTAAACATAAATAATGTAGTTATTGTTAATTGTCAGTCCTTGTGCATCATTTACACTCACATTGTCTTTTCATATATGCTATTATGTATGTGTAATGGTGTTTGACCTTACAGCTTACAGTAATGCTGTGTGCATCTGTCTGAGTATTGTAGTCTATCAAACAGTAAACTCCACTGTGTGTAAACTCAGCTTTAAACATGCTAATATTAAATATGTGGATAAAGAAATACTGAGCTCAAGAAGAAAGTTTCATATTTTACAAATTCCTATTCCACCTTAAACGGCAGGTGCCTGAATGTAACTGCCTTACAGTTTAAGGTGGAATGGGAAATTCCAATAAGGTGTTTATGAGTAAGAAGTTACCTTCAGGTTTGTTTTAAATTGTAAACTTTGTGTTTGATTTTAATTTGAGCTGTAAGTGTTTTAGCTGTGGACAGGCCACTGTATGGGTGTTCAGTTTACATTAGCTGTTTTAATCAAATACACCTGATTGTATTTTGTTCAGAGCAGAAGATCCTCTTGTCTTATAAATAAAACCCACTGAGACTGAGTTCTTCTGCATTTTGGTCCAGATTCATTTTATAGAGTAATGTAGAAATAAAGTAATGAGAAGTGAGATTTGTCCAGAAAGCAGTAAATGATCCCTTTACAAAAGTAATGAGTAATTTGTATTCAAATATTGTTATTCAGTAATGACTCTAACTTCAAAAGTCAAGACTCAAAAATCTGCCATTTGAAACCCATCTCAGTATAGGAACATATGGTACAGAGTATGAGCAGGCCAGCAGAAGTGAAGCATGGCTTATGAGAGGTTTCCTGGGTCATTTAGAGGTTTAAATACAGTAATTGGTATGATCAACAAAGAATATGAGTTTTAGAACAGATAGTTTTATAATAGAGATTATTCTAGATGAAGAGAGTATAACATTTTCAGGAAGTCCAATGAAAATACAGAGTTTCAGCTGCCTTGACAGAAAAATCATTTTTCATATTAAGCTAGGAACAAAGACGTTCAACATGATGGAGCTGGGATTAAGTGGCTGTGTCAAATACCCTAATATAGGGGGTTAAAAAAGTGGTGAATCAAAATGCACACACAAGTCACAAACTAAGGATTCATAGTCACTTTATCCAGACTGAGATCAAATAAAGCATACAGTGATATGAAAAAATTTGGCCACCCCTGTTAATTTTTCCTGTTTTTCCTTTATAAATCATTGGTTGTTCGGATCAGCAATTTCAGTTAAATATATCATATAACAGATGAACAGTGATATTTGAGAAGTGAAATGAAGTTTATAGGATTTACAGAAAGTGTGCAATAATTATTTCAACTAAATCTGGGCATACACACACAGACATACATTCACATACATCAGGGTCATTTAGAGCCAATTCACCTGACCTCCATGTTTTTGGACTGTGGGTGGAAACCCACGCAGACATGGGGAGAACATGGAAACTCCACCCAGATGGGGACTTGAACCCAAGACCTCAGTGCTGAGAGGCAAACATGCTAAACACCAAGCCACCATGCCACCAACTTGTGTTCTTTGCATTATTCAGGGTTTGAAAACATATAAATAAAACTAAGTGATTATTTGTAGCAATCTCGTATTTGTTTCTAGAGCTGTATATTGTAATGTATTACAGTAATGTTACTTTTCCTGCAGTTAGTGTAATGTAATCACATCACAGTTACTGACTTTTATTACTTCTATTTTATTACTAATGTTGCTCAACTGTTAATCAAGCTAGAGTGCAATGCAGTTAAAACATGACTTTTATATCTGTCCTCTATATATAATCTGTGAAGACGAGCAGTGCATTAAGAGCCCTGTAAGCATTACATTTTGTTTAAAAAGATCTGATTTTGAGATGGGGCAGCATGGTGGCTTGGTGGTTTGCACACTCGCATCTCAGCGCTGAGATCTTGGGTTCAAGTTCCCACCTGAGTAGAGTTTCCATGTTCTCCCCATATCTGTGTGGATATCCTCCATTGTCTCTAGTTTCCTCCCACAGTCGAAAAACATGGAGATCAGATAATTTGGGTACACTGGAACCTCGGCTATCTTTTGCCCTGGTTCTCGTACAAT